>CM076539.1:1701002-1731002 GCA_038429875.1 Poecile montanus | reverse complement strand
AGGTGAGTTTTGGGGTCCCCAGATGAGTTTTGGGGTGGATTTTGGGGTCCCCAGGTGCATTTTGGTGTTCCCAGGTGAGTTTTGGGGTTCCCAGGTGAGTTTTGGGGTGATTTTGGGGGTTTTTGGGGCTCACCCTCGACGTCGATGTTGAAGGAGCAGCTGTCCTTTGCCATGACCTCACCCCTGTCCCCAGGTGAGTTTTGGGGTCCCCAGATGAGTTTTGGGGTGGATTTTGGGGTCCCCAGGTGGATTTTGGGGTCCCCAGGGTGGATTTTGGGGTTCTCAGGTGAGTTTTGGGTTGATTTTGGGGGTTTTTGGGGTGATTTTGGGGGTTTTTGGGGCGCACCCTCCACATCGATGTTGAAGGAGCAGCTGTCCTTTGCCGTGACCTCACCCCTGTCCCCAGGTGAGTTTTGGGGTCCCCAGGTGAGTTTTGGGGTGGATTTTGGGGTCCCCAGGTGGATTTTGGGGTTCCCAGGTGAGTTTTGGGGTTCCCAGGTGAGTTTTGGGGTGAATTTGGGGGTTTTTGGGGCTCACCCTCCACGTCGATGTTGAAGGAGCAGCTGTCCTTTGCCGTGACCTCACCTCTGTCCCCAGGTGAGTTTTGGGGTCCCCAGGTGAGTTTTGGGGTGGATTTTGGGGTCCTCAGGTGGATTTTGGGGTTCCCAGGTGGATTTTGGGGTTCCCAGGTGAGTTTTGGGGTGATTTTGGGGGTTTTTGGGGCTCACCCTCCACGTCAATGTTGAAGGAGCAGCTGTCCTTGGCTGTGACCTCACCTCGGTCCCCAGGTGAGTTTTGGGGTCCCCAGGTGAGTTTTGGGGTGGATTTTGGGGTCCCCAGGTGGATTTTGGGGTCCCCAGGGTGGATTTTGGGTTCTCAGGTGAGTTTTGGGGTGATTTTGGGAGTTTTTGGGGTGATTTTGGGGGTTTTTGGGGCGTACCCTCAATGTCAATGTTGAAGGAGCAGCTGTCCTTAGCCATGACCTCACCCCTGTCCCCAGGTGAGTTTTGGGGTGGATTTTGGGGTTCCCAGGTGGATTTTGGGGTTCCCAGGTGAGTTTTGGGGTCCCCAGGTGAGTTTTGGGGTGGATTTTGGGGTCCCCAGGATGGATTCTGGGGTTCCCAGGTGAGTTTTGGGGTGATTTTGGGGGTTTTTGGGGCTCACCCTCCACGTCGATGTTGAAGGAGCAGCTGTCCTTCTTGTCCTTGGCCGTGACCTCGCAGCGATAATCGCCCCGGTCACCGGGGACCACCTTGGAGATGGAGAGCTCGAAGGTGAACACCTGGAACAGGTGAGACACGGAATGAACACCTGGAACAGCTGGAAGGTGAACACCTGGACAGGTGAGAGAGAGACTGTGAACACCTGGAACAGCTGGAAGGTGAACACCTGGACAGGGACACCATGAACACCTGGACAGGTGAGACATTGGGACAGGTGAGGGGACTGTGAACACCTGGAACAGGTGAGACAGGGAATGAACACCTGGAACAGCTGGAAGGTGAACACCTGGACAGGTGAGAGAGACTGTGAACACCTGGAACAGCTGGAAGGTGAACACCTGGACAGGTGAGAGAGACTGTGAACACCTGGAACAGCTGGAAGGTGAACACCTGGAACAGGTGAGACAGAGAATGAACACCTGGAACAGCTGGAAGGTGAACACCTGGACAGGTGAGAGGACACCATGAACACCTGGAACAGGTGAGACAGAGACTGTGAACACCTGGAACAGCTGGAAGGTGAACACCTGGAACAGGTGAGACACGGAATGAACACCTGGAACAGCTGGAAGGTGAACACCTGGACAGGGACACCATGAACACCTGGACAGGTGAGACATTGGGACAGGTGAGGGGACTGTGAACACCTGGACAGGTGAGAGAGAGACTGTGAACACCTGGACAGGTGAGGGAACACCGTGAACACCTGGAACAGCTGGAAGGTGAACACCTGGACAGGTGAGACAGGGAATGAACACCTGGAACAGCTGGAAGGTGAACACCTGGACAGGTGAGACAGGGAATGAACACCTGGAACAGCTGGAAGGTGAACACCTGGACAGGTGAGACAGGGAATGAACACCTGGACAGGTGAGACAGGGAATGAACACCTGGAACAGCTGGAAGGTGAACACCTGGAACAGGTGAGACAGGGAATGAACACCTGGAACAGCTGGAAGGTGAACACCTGGACAGGTGAGAGGACACCATGAACACCTGGAACAGCTGGAAGGTGAACACCTGGACAGGTGAGAGGACACCATGAACACCTGGAACAGCTGGAAGGTGAACACCTGGACAGGTGAGAGAGACTGTGAACACCTGGAACAGCTGGAAGATGAACACCTGGACAGGGACACCATGAACACCTGGACAGGTGAAGGGACACCGTGACATTGGGGACAGGTGTGACATTGGGGACAGGTGACACATTGGGGACAGGTGTGACATTGGGGACAGGTGACACACTGGGGACAGGTGTGACATTGGGGACAGGTGACACACTGGGGACAGGTGTGACATTGGGGACAGGTGTGACATTGGGGACAGGTGACACCGGGGCACAGGCGGACACTGGGGACAGCAAGGCCGAGCCAGCAGAGACCCCGCCCAGTGCTCCCAGTTCATCCCAGTTCAACCCCAGTTCATCCCAGTTTATCCCAGTTTATCCCAGTCCCTCCCAGTCCATCCCAATCCCCCCCCAGTCCATCCCAGTTCAATCCCAGTCCATCCCAGTCTCTCTCAATCCCCTCCCAGTCCATCCCAGTTCAATCCCAGTCCATCCCAGTCTCTCTCAATCCCCTCCCAGTCCATCCCAGTCCCTCCCAGTCCATCCCAGTCCATCCCAGTTCCCACCTTGGTGTCTTTCTCGCAGCTCTCCCGGAACTGGAACCGGGCCCCGCTCTTGGCTCCCAGTTCCACCCATTTGCCCTTGAACCACTTTATACTGGGTTTAACTGGGAGCTGCGCCCCGTCCACGCGGGCGACCACCAGCACGTCCCCCCCTGCGGACCCCCCCAAAATAAATCAGTGGGGACCCCCAAAAATCACCCCGGGACACCCCAAAATCACCCCGGGACCCCCAAAAATCACCCCGGGACCCCCAAAATCACCCTGGGACCCCCAAAAATCACCCCGGGACCCCCCAAAAATCACCCCGGGACCCCCAAAATCACCCCGGGACCCCCCAAAATCCACCCCAGGACCCCCAAAATCACCCCGGGACCCCCAAAATCCCTCCAGGACCCCCCAAAATCCCCCCCAGGACTCCTCAAATCCTCTCAGGACCCCTCAAATCCCCCCCAGGACCCCCCAAATCCCCCCCAGGACCTCCCAAACCCCCCCAAAATCCCCTCAGGACGCCCCAAATCCCCACCAGGACCCCCCCAAATCCCCCCAGGACCCCCCATATTTGCCCCAAATCCCCCCAGGACCCCCAAAATCTCCCCAGGACCCCCCAAATCCCTCCAGGATCCCCCAAATCTCCCCCAGGACCCCTCAAAATCCCTCCAGGACCCCTCAAATCCCCCCGGGACCCCCCAAAATCCCCCCATCACCCCCCAAAATCCCCTCAGGACCCCCCAAATCCCCCCAAATCCTACCCAGGACCCCCAAAATTCCCCCGAGAGCCCCCAAATCTGCCCCAAAATCCCTCCAGGACCCCTTAAAATCCCCCTCAGGACCCCCAAAATCCCTCCAGGACCCCTCAAATCCCCTCAGGACCCCCCAAATCCCTCCAGGACCCCTCAAAATCCCCCCCCGGACCCCCCAAAATCCCCTCAGGACCCCCCAAATCTTCCCCAAATTCCTCCCAGGACCCCCCAAATCCCTCCAGGACCCCCCAAAACTGCCCCAAATTCCCCCTGGGACCCCCCAAATCCACTCCAGGACCCCTCAAAATCCCCTCAGGACCCCCCAAATCTTCCCCAAATCCCCCCCGGGACCCCCCAAATCCCCCCCAGGACCCCCCAAACCCCCCCCAGGACCCCCCAAAATCCCCTCAGGACCCACCAGATCCCCCCAAAATCCACTCAGGATCCCCCAAATTCCCCCAAAATCCCCCCAGGACCCCCCAAAATCCCCTCAGGACCCCCCCAAATCCCCCCAGGACCCCCCAAATCTGCCCCAAATCCCCTCAGGACCCCCCAAAATCCCCCCAGGACCCCCCCAAGCCGCCCCTCCCCCCTCACCGCTCTCCACCAGGACATTTTGGGGTTTGCTGAGGAAGAGCCCGTCGGGATCTCGGGGTTCGGGGGGGTTGATTTCATCTGGGGGGGGCGAGGAAAGGTCAGAGACCCCTCCCCAATTTGGGGGAGGGGGGAAACCCCCAAAATTAGGGTGGGGGGAGGGGAAAACCTCGAAATTTGGGTGGGGGGAGGGGAAAACCCCGAAATTTTGGGTGGGGGGAGGGGCAGGACTCACCTAAATCGTCTTTGGGCTCTGGAAGGGGAAAAAAAAGGGGGAGAGGGGTCAGAGGGGGGACCCCAAAAATTATTGGGACCCCCCCAAGACCCCCCCAAAAAAATCCCAATTAAAAATCATCAACTGGAGAACAAAAATGCACCGAAAATGGCCCAAAATGCATCAAAAATAACCCAAAAATGGCCCAAAATACCCCAAAAATACCCCCCAAAAATACCCCAAAAATGGCCCAAAATACACCAAAAATGGCCCAAAAAATGGCCCAAAATGCATCAAAAATAACCCAAAAAATGGCCCAAAATGCACCTAAAATATCCCCAAAAATGGCCAAAAAATGCATCAAAAATAACCCAAAAAATGGCCCAAAATGCACCTAAAATATCCCCAAAAATGGCCAAAAAATGCATCAAAAATACCCCCAAAAATGGCCCAAAATTCATCAAAAATGCCTCAAAAATTCCCCCAGAAATGCCCCAAAAATTCCCAAAAAATGACCACAAAATACCCCAAAAAAGCCCCTAAAAAGCCTCAAAAATTCCCCCCAAAATACCCAAAAAATGGCTCAAAATACACCAAAAATACCCCAAAAAACCCTCAAAAATTCTCCTAAAATGCCCCAAAGTGCCCCCAAAATACCCCAAAAATGCCTCAAAAATACCCCCAAAAATACCCCAAAAATGGCCCAAAATACATCAAAAATGCCTCAAAAATGACCCAAAAAATGGCCCAAAATACCTCAAAAATATCCCAAAAATTCCATAAAAATTCCCCAAAAATGCCCCAAAATTCTCATAAAATGGCCCAAAAATACCCCCAAAAATGCCCCTAAAATATCTCAAAAATTCCCAAAAAATTCCCAAAAAATTCCCAAAAAATTCCCAAAAATTCCCCAAAAACTACCGCAAAAATGTAAAAAAACCCCATCAAAAAATCCCAAAAATTCCATAAAAATACCCCAAAAATGCCCCCAAAATACCTCAAAAATATCCCAAAAGTTCCATAAAAATACCCCCAAAATACCCCAAAATTCTCATAAAATGCCCCAAAAATACGCCCAAAAATCCCTTAAAATATCTCAAAAATTCCCAAAAAATTCCAAAAAAAATCCCAAAAAATACCCCAAAAATGCCCCAAAAATACCTTAAAAATATCCAAAAAATTCCATAAAATTCCCCCAAAATGCCCCCAAAATTCTCACAAAATGGCCCAAAAATGCCCCCAAAATATCTCAAAAATTCCCAAAAAATTCCCAAAAAATACCCCAAAAATGCCCCCAAAATACCCAAAAATTCCCCCAAAAATTCCATTAAAATACCCCAAAAATGCCCCCAAAATTCTCATAAAATACCCCAAAAATACCCAAAAAAATCCCCTAAAATATCTCAAAAATTCCCAAAAAATTCCCAAAAAATACCCAAAAATACCCCAAAATTCCCCAAAAACTACCCCAAAAATGAAAAAAAAACCATCAAAAATATCCCAAAAATTCCATAAAAATACCCCAAAAATGCCCCCAAAATACCTCAAAAATATCCCAAAAGTTCCATAAAAATACCCCCAAAAATGCCCCAAAATTCTCATAAAATGGCCCAAAAATACCCCCAAAAATGCCCCTAAAATATCTCAAAAATTCCCTAAAAATTCCCTAAAAATTCCCAAAAATGGCTCAAAAACACCTCAAAAATATCCCAAAAATTCCATAAAAATACCCCAAAAATGCCTCATAAATTCTCATTAAATACCAAAAAAATGCCCTAAAAACACCCTAAAAATGACCCAAAAATACCCAAAAAATGCCCCTAAAATGGCCCAAAAATACAAAAAAAATTCCCCTAAAATACCCAAAAAATGCCAAAAAATACACCAAAAATGCCCCAAAAATTCTCCAAAAATTCCCTAAAAATTCCCCTAAAATACAAAAAATAATCCAAAAAGCACCCAAAAAATGCCCCCAAAATACCTCAAAAATATCCCAAAAATTCCATTAAAATACCTCAAAAATGCCTCAAAAATTCTCATAAACTGCCCCAAAAATGCCCCAAAAATTCCCCAAAAATGCCCCTAAAATATCCTAAAATACTCCAAAAATTCCTCAAAAATTCCCCTAAAATACAAAAAAAATTCCCTAAAATACCCCCCAAAATACCCCTAAAATGGCCCAAAAATACCTCAAAAATACCCCAAAAATGCTCCCAAAAAAACCCCTAAAAATGCCCCTAAAAAATCTCCAAAATACCCTAAAATACCTCAAAAATTCCCCTAAAATACCAAAAAAATGCCTCAAAAATTCCCCTAAAATACCCCAAAAATGCCAAAAAAATATCCAAAAAAAAGCCCCAAAAATACCCCAAAAATTAATCCAAAATACCCCAAAAATGCCAAAAAAAAATCCCAAAAATACCCCGAAAATGCCCCCAAAACACCTCCAAAAAAACCCCCAAAAAACCCCAAAAATTCCCAAAAATGCCCCCAAAATCGCCCCAAATCCCCTCCCCCACCCCCCAATTCCTCCCCCTCACCTTTGGGGGGCTCCGCCTGCCCCTCCCCCACCGCCTCTCCCTCTTTTTGCCCATTTTCCGCTTTTTTCTCCTCTTTTTTCTCCTCTTTTTTCTCCTCTTTTTTCTCTTTTTTCTCCTTTTTCGCCTCTTTTTTGGCAGCTGGGGGAGGGGAAAAAAAAACCAAAATTTGGGGGGTGGGGGAGGGGTGGAACCCCCCCAAATCCGCCCATCCCCCACCCCCTAAAAAAAAAAATAATTGTAATTAATTTAATTAATTGGGTGGGTTAATGAGGGAATAAATTAATTAAAGGTCAATGCAAGAAATTGTGAATAAAGTAATTAAATATTGTAATTACTTAAAAAAATTAAATTTAATTAAATGTAATTAAACGTAATTAAATGTAATTAAATTAATGTAATTGAATGTAATTAAATAAATTTAAGAGTTGAATAAATAAAGTTAATTAAATAGGTAAGGAAATTAAATTAATTAAAGGTAATTAAATAAGGTAATTAAATAAATTAAGAATAAAAATAAATTAAAAATAAAAAACCAAAATAAAAATAAAATTAAAGTTAAATAAAAATAAAATTTAAATTAAAAAATAAAATAAAAATAGAATAAAAATAAAATAAAATATAAAAATAAAATATAAAAATAAAAATAAGTAAAAATAAAAATAAATTTAAATTAAAATAAAATAATAAAATGAAATAAAAATAAAATAAAATTAAAGTTAAAAAATAAAATAAAATTAAAATAAAAAGAAAATAAAAAGAAAAAAGAAAAAAGAAAAAAGAAAAATAAAATAAAAGTAAAATAAAAATAAAAAAATATAAAAATAAAAATATAAAAATAAAAATAAATTAAAATAAAAATAAAAAATAAAATAAAATAAAAATAAAAAAAATAAAAATAAGAATAAAATAAAAATAAGAATAAAATAAAAAAGTAAAAAATAAAAATAAAATAAGTAAAATAAAAATATATAAAAATAAAAATATAAGAATAAAAATAAATTAAAATTAAAATAAAATAATAAAATGAAATAAAAATAAAATAAAACTAAAGTTTAAAAATAAAATAAAATTAAAATAAAATAAAAATAAGAATAAAATAAAAAATAAAAAAAGAAAAAGAAAATAAAACAAAAGTAAAATCACCCCAGGACAAATATAAAAATAAAAATATAAAAATAAAATAAAATAAAAATAAAAAAAAAAATAAAAAAGAAAAAGAAAATAAAAGTAAAATAAAAAATAAGATAAAAATAAAAATAAAATAAAAATAAAAAAATAAAAGAGAAAAAGAAAATAAAATAAAAGTAAAATAAAAAGAAAAAATAAAAATAAAAATAAAATAAAAGTAAAATAAAAATAAAAAAAATTAAAAATAAAAATAAAATCCTAAATTTGGAGCTAAAAATAACCCGGGGGGGGGGGGTGGGGGAGGGGTGGGAAATGCCAGGGGGGGCAAATTTGGGGTGGGGGAGGGGTGGGGGGCTCTATTTAAGGTGAGGTTTGGGGTCACGACCCCCCCAAAAATAAATCAGGGTTCGGGTGTCAGGAGGGGTCGGGTGACGGAATTTTGGGGGGGTGGGGGAGGGGAAATGGGGACACCCCCAACCCCTCCCCCACCCTGACCCATCCCCCACCTCAAAAAGAATAAAAATTAAATTATTAAATATTTATTTCAAGAGAAAAAATGGAAATTTTGGGGGTTTTTTTAAGGGGTTCTGCCCCTCCCCCCCCAAAAAAATAAATTGTGGTTTTGGAAGTTGTTGGAAATACCCAAAAATTGATATAAAAACCCCCAAATTGTCATAAAAACACCAAAAATTGACATTAAATCCCCAAAAATTGTCATAAAATCCCCCAAATTATCATAAAAACCCCAAAAATTTACATAAAAGCCCTAAAATTGACATAAAATCCTCAAAAATGGATATAAAACCCTCAAAAATTGTCATAAAACACCAAAAAATGACATTGAATCCCTAAAAATTGATATAAAACCCTCAAAAATTGACAGAAAATCCCCCAAAATTGACACAAAACCCCTAAAAATTGACATAAAACCCTCAAAAACGGTCCAAAACCACCCAAAATTGTCAGAAATCCCCAAAAATTGTCATAAAATCCCCCAAAATTGTCATAAAAACCCAAAAATTGTCATAAAATCCCAAAAAATTGACATTAAATCCCAAAAATGGTCATAAAATCCCCCAAAATTGTCCGAAACCCCTAAAAATTGACATTAAATCCCCAAAAATTGTCATAAAATCCCCTAAATTATCATAAAAACCCCAAAAATTGTCATAAAACCCCTAAAATTGACATAAAACCCCTAAAATTCGACATAAAACCCCTAAAAACTGACATAAAACCCCAAAAATTGTCAGAAACCCCCAAAAATTGTCATAAAACCCCAAAAATTGACATAAACCCCTAAAAATTGACATAAAACCCTCAAAAAATGGTCCAAAACCACCCAAAATTGTCAGAAACCCCCAAAAATGTCATAAAACTCTCAAAAATTGCCAGAAATCCCCCAAAAAATGATTCCAAACTCCCCAAAATTGTCATAAAACTCCTAAAAATTGATATAAAACCCCTAAAAATGACGTAAAACCCCCCAAAATTGTAACAAAACCCAAAAAATTGTCATAAAACACCAAAAGTTGTCGTAAAATCCCCAAAATTGTCATAAAATCCCTAAAAATTGTCATAAAATTCCCCAAAATTGTCAGAAACCCCCAAAAATGGTTCAAAACCCCCAAAATTGTCAGAAAATCCTCAAAAATTGACATAAAATCCCCAAAATTATCATAAAAACCCCAAAAATTGTCATAAAACCCCTAAAAATCGACATAAAACCCCTAAAAACTGACATAAAACCCCAAAATTGTCATAAAAACCCCAAAAATTGACATAAAATCCCCCAAAATTGTAACAAGACCCCAAAAATTCTCATAAAAACCCCAAAAATTGTCATAAAACACCAAAATTTGTCGAAAAATCCCCCAAAATTGTCAGAAACCCCCAAAAATGGTTCAAAACCCCCATAATTGTCAGAAAATCCTCAAAAATTGACATAAAATCACCAAAAAATGGTTCAAAACCCCCAAAAAATGTCAGAAAATCCTCAAAAATTGTCGTAAAATCCCCAAAATTGTCATAAAAACCCCAAAAATTGTCAAAACCCCTAAAAAATGGTTCAAAACCCCCCAAAATTATCATAAAACCCTAAAAAATTGACATAAAACCCAAAAAAATTGTCATAAAAACCCCAAAAATTGACATAAAATCCCCAAAATTGTCAAAAACCCCCAAAAATTGACATAAATGGCCCCAAAGTTGTCATAAAATCCCCCAAAATTGAGACCCCTCCCCAAAAATTCTCACCCCCAAAAATGTCCCAAATCCCCCAAAAATTATCACCCAAAAATGGTCCCAAACCCCCACAAAATTGACCCAAATTCCCCCAAAATTCTCATCCCAAAATTGACCCAAAATCCCCAAAATTTGTCCCAAATTCCCCCAAAATTCTCATCCCAAAATTGACCCAAAATCTCCCAAATTTGTCCCAAAAATCCCCAAAATTTCCCCCAAAAATCCCCCAAAATTGTCCCAAAAATCCCAAATTCTCACCTCAAAAATTGTCCCAAAAATCCCCAAAAATTCTGCCAAATTCCCCAAATTTATCCCAAATTTCCCCAAAATTCTCATCCCAAAATTGACCTAAAACAGACCCAAAATCCCCCAAATTTGTCCCAAAAATCCCCAAAATTTCCCCCAAAAATCCCCCAAAAACTGTCCCAAAATTCCCAAATTCTCACCTCAAAAATTGTCCCAAATTCCCCCAAAATTCTCATCCCAAAATTGTCCCAAAATCCCCAAAATTTGTCCCAAAATCCCAAATTCTCATCCCAAAATTGTCCCAAAATCCCCAAAATTTGTCCCAAAATCCCAAATTCTCATCCCAAAATTGTCCCAAAAATCCCAAAAAATTCTCCCAAATTCCCCAAATTTATCCCAAATTTCCCCAAAATTCTCATCCCAAAATTGACCCAAAATCCCCCAAATTTGTCCCAAATCCCCCCAAAATTCTCATCCCGAAATTGACCCAAAATCCCCCAAATTTGTCCCAAAAATCCCCAAAATTTATCCAAAAATCCCCAGAAACTGTCCCAAAAATCCCAAATTCTCACCCCAAAAATTATCCCAAATTCTCCCAAAATTCTCATCCCAAAATTGTCCCAAAATCCCCAAAATTTGTCCCAAAATCCCAAATTCTCATCCCAAAATTGTCCCAAAAATTCTCCCAAATTCCCCAAATTTATCCCAAATTCCCCCAAAATTCTCATCCCAAAATTGACCCAAAATCGACCCAAAATCCCCCAAATTTGTCCCAAAAATCCCCAAAATTTCCCCCAAAAATCCCCCAAAATTGTCCCAAAAATCCCAAATTCTCACCCCAAAAATTGTCCAAAATCCCCCAAATTTGCCCCAAAATCGTCCCAAATCCCCCTAAAATTTTTCCCCCCCCAAATTTTGACCCCCCCAAAAATTTTGGCGCCAAAATGATCCCAAAATTCCCCTCCCCCACCCCAAAATTCCCCTCCCCCCCCCCCGTGTTGGGCTCAGGTTTCGCCCCTCCCCCACCCCCGTAATTAATTCCCTGTTAATTAATCTCTGCTCGTTAATTAATTGCTGCCGAGGGAATTAATGGGGAATTCATTAATGAAGGGAATTAATTAATGAAGGGAATTAATTTTCTCCCCCTTGGGAATTAAGGGTGTAATTAATTTAATTAATTGGGTGGGTTAATGAGGGAATAAATTAATTAAAGGTCAATTAAAGAAATTGTGAATAAAGTAATTAAATGTTGTAATTAAATTTTAAAAATTAAGTAAAATCAATTTAAAAGTTGAATAAAGTTAATTAGATAGGTAAGGAAATTAAATTAATTAAAGTTAATTAAATAAGTTTAATAAGGAAATTAAATGAAATAAATTTAATTAAATAAGCAAATTAAATAAATAGAATAAACAAAACAAATAATTAAATAGATAAAATAAAATAAATAAATTACATAAATTAAATAAATTTTGAAAATTAAATTAATTAAATTAACCCCCCCAACCAATTAATTACCCGAATTAATTAAATAAAAGGAACTAAAATCAAGCAATCAAAATAAAAGAAATAAAAAGAAATTAAAATAAAAATGAAAATGAAAGAAATAAAAATAAATCAAAATAAAACAAAATCAAAATAAAATAAAAATAAAATTAAAATAAAAATATAAATAAATATAAATAAATATAAAAAATAAAAATTAAAATAAAATAATAAAATAAAACTATATTGAAAATAAAGTTAAATAAAATAAGAATAAAAATAAATAAAAAATAAAAAAACAAAATAAAAATAAAATAAAAGTCAAATAAAAATAAAATTTAAATTTAAAAAATAAAATAAAAATAAAATAAAAATAAAAGAAAAAATAAATAAAAATAATAAATTCAAATAAAATAAAAGAAAAAACAAGATAAAAACAAAATAAAAAACAAAATAAAAATAAAATAAAATTAAAGTTAAAAAGTAAAATAAAATAAAATAAAAATAAAATGAAAAATAAAAGAGAAAATAAAATTAAAACTTAAAAAATAAAAACAAAACAAAATAAAAATAAAAATAAATAAATAAATAAAATAAAAATTAAAAAAAATAAAAAAATAAAACAAAAATAAAAATAAAAAATAAAATAAAAATAGAAATAAAAAATAAAATAAAAATAAAGCAATTAAATAAATCCCCCCATCAAATTAATTCTGCCGCTAATTAATTAATTCCCCCCCTGTTAATTACCAGCCTTGGCCTCGGGCATTGCGGCGATTCAGGGGGGGGGTCCCAAATGTCCCCTCCCCCCCCCGGACCCCCCCATTTAAACCCCACTTGGTCACGCCCACTCCAGGCCACGCCCCTTTAAGCCACGCCCACTCCAGGCCACGCCCCCTTTAAGCCACGCCCCCTCCAAGCCACTCCCACTCACCGGGAGGGAGGGGGGGATTCCCGTCCCCCCCCCCCCAATGGAACATTCCAGGTCCCCGATTCTCCCCCTCCCCCCCCCATTTTTGGGGGTTCCAAACCCCCTCCCCTCCCCCACCCCCAATTTCGGGGGGTCTCAGCCCCTCCCCCCCAATTTTTGGGGGGGTCCCAACCCCAATTCTTGGGGTCTCTCCTCAATTTTTGGAGATTTCACCCCAATTTTTGGAGATTTCACCCCAATTTTTGGAGATTTCACCCCAAATTTTGGACATTTTCAACCCAATTTTTGGGGGTTTCAACCTCAAATTTTTGGAGTTTTTCAACCCAATTTTTGGGGTTCCAACCCCAATTTTTGGACATTTTCACCTCAAATTTTTGGAGGTTCCAACCCCAATTTTTGGAGGTTTTCACCCCAATTTTTGAAAGTTTTCACCTCAAATTTTTGGAATTTCCCACCCCAAATTTTGGAGATTTCACCCCAATTTTTGGAGGCTTTAGCCCCAAATTTTGGAGATTTCACCCCAATTTTTGGAGGATTTCACCCCAAATTTTTTGAGTTTTCCACCCCAATTTTTAGAAGTTTTCATCCCAAATTTTGAGGCTTCCCACCCCAATTTTTGGAGTTTCCCACCTCAATTTTTTGGAGATTTCATCCCAATTTTTGGAGGTTCCAACCCCCATTTTTGGAGATTTTCATCCCAATTTTTGGACATTTTCAACCCAATTTTTTGGGGGTTTCAACCTCAAATTTTGGAGATTTTCACCCAAAATTTTTGGGGGTCCAACCCCAATTTTTGGGGTCTCTCCTCAATTTTTGGAGGTTCCCACCCCAAATTTTGGAGGTTTTCATCCCAATTTTTGGAGTTTTTAATCCAAATTTTTGCCGTTTCCCACCCCAATTTTTGGAGTTTCCCACCTCAACTTTTTGTGATTTTTCACCCAATTTTTGGAGTTTTTAATCCAAATTTTTGGAGGTTTTTCACCCAATTTTTAGAGATTTTTCACCCAGTTTTTGGAGTTTTTAATCCAATTTTTGGAGATTTTTAATCCCAATTTTTGCAGCTTTTCACCCCAATTTTTTGATTTTTTAATCCAAATTTTTGCCGTTTCCCACCCCAATTTTTGGAGATTTTTCACCCAATTTTTGGAGTTTTTAATCCAATTTTTTTATTTTTTAATCCCAATTTTTGCATCTTTTCACCCCAATTTTTGGAGATTTTTAATCCCAATTTTTGCAGCTTTCCACCCCAATTTTTTGATTTTTTAATCCCAATTTTTACCATTTCCCACCCCAATTTTTGCAGCTTTTCACCCCAATTTTTGGATTTTTTAATCCCAATTTTTGCACCTTTCCACCCCAATTTTTTTCACCCATCCCCTCCCAATTTTCCCACTTTTCCCCCCAAACTTTCATCCCCCCCCACCCCCGATTTCCTCTCCCCTCCCCCGAAATCAGGACAGCGGCTCCGCGTGGCTAAAGGCGATTTTATCACAGAATTCTTTTTTTTTTGGGGGGGTGGGGGATGGGAAAAGAGGGGTGGGGGAGGGGGAAAAAAACTCCAAGGAGGAAATTCCAGCTGGGAAATCGAGGGAAAAACCGGGAATTTTGGGAAAAAAACGGGAATTTTTTACGGGTGGGGGGAGGGGCTGTCCAAAATCCATGCTAAAATGGGCAAAACCATTTTTTTAAAGGGGGGGGGGAGGGGGAATTTTGGGGTATTTACAGAGGGGGGAGGGGAAGGATTGGGGGGGGTTTATCCCCTAAATCTTTTGGGGGTCCCCCCTGATTTTGGGGTCCCCCGGAATCGTCGGGGGGGGGTCCTGCTGCCCCTCCCCCGCCCGCCCCTCCCCCCTTGCGGCCGCGCTTCCGGAAGTATTTGTAGCGCTGGACGTAGGCGCACACCAGGTTGTTCACCTTCACCGGGTTGATTTCGCCGCTGCGGCTGTGGCAGATCTGAGGGGAAAGAGAAATTGGGGATAAATTAAAAGTTTGGGATTTTTGGGAAATTTTTTTGGAATTTTTGGGGGATTTTTTGGGGTTTTTTGGGGATTTTTTTTTTTATTTTTTATGAATTTTTTTGGATTTTTTTGGGATTTTTGGGGGATTTATTGGGGGTTTTTTGGGAATTTTTGGGGAATTTTTTGGGATTTTTTTGGGGATTTTTTGGGGATTTTTAATAAATTTTTTTGGATTTTTTTTTAATTTTTGGGGGATTTTTTTGGATTTTTTTGGAATTTTTGGGGGATTTTTTGGGGTTTTTTTGGGAATTTTATGTGGATTTTTTGGGGGGATTTTTGGGGGGTTTTTGGGATTTTTTGGGGATTTTTTGGGGGTTTTTTGGGGATTTTTTACGAACTTTTTTTAATTTTTTGGGGAATTTGGGGAGGTTTTGGGGATTTTGGGGTTTTTTGGGGGATTTTTTGGGGTTTTTTGGGGATTTTCGGGGTTTTTTTGGGGTTTTTTGGGGATTTTTTGGGAATTTTTGGGGGGTTTTTGGGGATTTTTGGGGGGGTTTTTTGAGGATTTTTTTGGGATTTTTTACAAATTTTTTTTGATTTTTTGTGGATTTTTGGGTATTTTTTGGGGTTTTTTGGGGATTTTTTGGGATTTTTTTTTATTTTTTGGGGATTTTTTGGGGTTTTTTTTCAGGATTTTTTGGGGGATCTTTTGGGGGGATTTTTTTGTGATTTTTAGGGATTTTTTGTGATTTTTTGGGGGTTTTTTTGGGGTTTTTTTGGGAATTTATGAGGGCTTTTCGGAATTTTTGGGGGGGTTTTTTGGGGATTTTTTTGGGATTTTTTACGAATTTTTTTGGCTTTTTTGTGGATTTTTGTGGATTTTTTGGGGGATTTTTTTGGGGATTTGGGGGGGAATTTTTTGGGATTGTGGCAGATCTGGGGGGGAAAGAGAAATGGAGATGAATAAAAAGTATGGGATTTTTTGGGAATTTTTTGGGAATTTTTTAGGATTTTTTGGGGGTTTTTTAGGGGTTTTTTGGGGTTTTTTTTGGATTTTTTGGGGTTTTTTTTTGGTTTTTTGGGGATTTTTGGAGGTTTTTTGGGATTTTTGGGGGATTTATTGGGATTTTTGGGGATTTTTTGGGGATTTTTTGGGGTTTTGGGGGGATTTTTTGGGGTTTTTTTGGGATTTTTTACTATTTTTTTTTATTTTTTGTGAATTTTTTGGGGGTTTTTTGGGAATTTTTTTGGGATTTTTTACAATTTTTTTTTTTGGTGGATTTTTGGGGGATTTTTTGTGATTTTGGGGGGTTTTTTGGGGATTTTTTGGGGGGGGTTTTGGGATTTTTTTGGGGATTTTTTGTGATTTTTTGGGGGTTTATTGGGGGATTTTTTGGGAATTTTTGGGGAATTTTTGGGGGGATATTTTTGGGGATTTGGAGGGGGGATTTTTTGGGATTGTGGCAGATCTTGGGGGGAAAAGAAATGGGGATGAATAAAAAGTTTGGGATTTTTGGGGATTTTTTTTTTTTTTTTTGGATTTTTTACAGATTTTTTTTTATTTTTGGGGGATTTTTGGGGGATTTTTTGGGGAATTTTTTGGGGTTTTTTGGAATTTTTTGGGGAATTTTTGGGGGTTTTATGGGATTTTTTTGGGATTTTTTTGCGATTTTTTGGGATTTTTTGGCATTTTTTGGGGATTTTTTGGGGTTTTTTTGGGATTTTTTGGGAATTTTGGGGTTTTTTGGGGGGGGGTGGGGTTTTTTGGGGGATTTTTTTTGATTTTTTGACAATTTTTGGGTGGATTTTTTGGGAATTTTTGGGGGTTTTTGGGATTTTTTGAAGGATTTTGGGGGGATTTTTTTGGGGATTTTTTGGGACTATTTGGAAATTTTTGGTGATTTTTGGGGGTTTTTTTGCAAATTTTTGGGGATTTTTTGGGATTATTTGGGATTTTTTGGGGGGATTATTTTAGGAATATTTTTGGGAATTTTTGGGGATTTTTATTTTAATTTTTCAGACATTTTTTGGGGATATTTTGGGGATTTTTTGCAAATTTTGGGGGGATTTTTTGGGGGATTTTTTGGGGTTATTTTAGGGCACATTTCACCCATTTTTTCACCAATTTTTCCCATTTTTTCCCATTTTTTCCCATTTTCCCCCTTTTTCTCCCCATTTTTATCCCCACCTTGTGCACAGCCTTCCTCAGGATGTCCATTTTGGGGACATTTCACCCATTTTTGTCACATTTTACCCATTTTAGGGAGTATTTTCCCCATTTTTTCACCGATTTTTCCCATTTTTTTACCGTTTTTTCCCATTTTTTCCCGTTTTTTTCCCATTTTCCCCCTTTTTCTCCCCATTTTCGTCCCCACCTTGTGCACAGCCTTCCTCAGGATGTCCATTTTGGGGACATTTCACCCATTTTTGGGCACATCTCACCCATTTTTGAGCACATTTCACCCATTTTTTGTCCGATTTTTCCCATTTTTTCACCGTTTTTTCCCATTTTTTCACCGTTTTTTCCCATTTTCCCCCGTTTTTCCCCCATTTTCATCCCCACCTTGTGCACAGCCTTCCTCAGGATGTCCATTTTGGGGACATTTCACCCATTTTTGGGCACATCTCACCCATTTTTGTCACATTTTACCCATTTTAGGGAGTATTTTCCCCATTTTTTTTCCGATTTTTCCCATTTTTTCACCGATTTTTCCCATTTTTTCCCGTTTTTTCCCATTTTCCCCCTTTTTCTCCCCATTTTTATCCCCACCTTGTGCACAGCCTTCCTCAGGATGTCCATTTTGGGGACATTTCACCCATTTTGGGGACATTTCACCCATTTTTGTCACATTTTACCCATTTTAGGGAGTATTTTCCCCATTTTTTGTCCGATTTTTCCCATTTTTTCACCGATTTTTCCCATTTTTTCACCGTTTTTTCCCATTTTCCCCCGTTTTTCCCCCATTTTCGGCCCCACCTTGTGCACAGCCTTCCTCAGGATGTCCATTTTGGGCTGAATTTCTCTATTTTTGGGCACATTTCACCCCTTTTTTCTCCAATTTTCCCCATTTTTTGTCCGATTATTCCCATTTTTTCAGTTTTTTCCCATTTTTTCCCATTTTCCCCCTTTTTCTCCCCATTTTTATCCCCACCTTGTGCACAGCCTTCCTCAGGATGTCCATTTTGGGGACATTTCACCCATTTTGGGCACATCTCACCCATTTTTGGGGACATTTCACCCATTTTGGGGACATTTCACCCATTTCTTGGCCGATTTTTCCCATTTTTTCACCGATTTTTCCCATTTTTTCACCGTTTTTTCCCATTTTTTCACAGTTTTTTCCCGTTTTTTCCCATTTTCCCCCTTTTTCTCCCCATTTTTATCCCCACCTTGTGCACAGCCTTCCTCAGGATGTCCATTTTGGGGACATTTCATCCATTTTTGGCCAATTTTCCCCATTTTTCGTCCAATTTTCCCCATTTTTTGTCCGATTATTCCCATTTTTTCACCGTTTTTTCCCGTTTTTTCCCATTTTCCCCCTTTTTCTCCCCATTTTCGTCCCCACCTTGTGCACAGCCTTCCTCAGGATGTCCATTTTGGAGACATTTCACCCATTTTGGGGACATTTCACCCATTTTTGTCACATTTTACCCATTTTAGGGAGTATTTTCCCCATTTTTTGTCCGATTTTTCCCATTTTTTCACCGATTTTTCCCATTTTTTTCCGTTTTTTCCCATTTTCCCCCTTTTTCTCCCCATTTTCGGCCCCACCTTGTGCACAGCCTTCCTCAGGATGTCCATTTTGGGCTGAATTTCTCTATTTTTGGGCACATTTCACCCCTTTTTTCTCCAATTTTCCCCATTTTTTGTCCGATTATTCCCATTTTTTCAGTTTTTTCCCATTTTTTCCCATTTTCCCCCTTTTTCTCCCCATTTTTATCCCCACCTTGTGCACAGCCTTCCTCAGGATGTCCATTTTGGGGACATTTCACCCATTTTGGGCACATCTCACCCATTTTTGGGGACATTTCACCCATTTTGGGGACATTTCACCCATTTCTTGGCCAATTTTTCCCATTTTTTCACCAATTTTTCCCATTTTTTCACTGATTTTTCCCATTTTTTCACAGTTTTTTCCCGTTTTTTCCTATTTTCCCCCTTTTTCTCCCCATTTTCGGCCCCACCTTGTGCACAGCCTTCCTCAGGATGTCCATTTTGGGCTGAATTTCTCTATTTTTGAGCACATTTCACCCCTTTTTTCTCCAATTTTCCCCATTTTTTGTCCGATTATTCCCATTTTTTCACCGATTTTTCCCATTTTTTCCCATTTTCCCCCTTTTTCTCCCCATTTTTGTCCCCACCTTGTGCACAGCCTTCCTCAGGATGTCCATTTTGGGGGCATTTCACCCATTTTTGGCCAATTTTCCCCATTTTTTGTCCAATTTTCCCCATTTTTTCACCGATTTTTCCCATTTTTTCACCGTTTTTTCCCGTTTTTTCCCGTTTTTTCCTGTTTTTTCCCCCATTTTCAGCCCCACCTTGTGCACAGCCTTCCTCAGGATGTCCTTGTACTCGTCCTTGGTGATGTCCTTGCGCTGGTAGAAGGGTTTGATGGCGAGCTTCACCTCCTCCACCGCCCGCTCCTGCGTGTGCAGCTTCTTCAGGTACTGAAAGGGTTAAACAGGGGTCACGGGGTCACTCAGGGGTCATTCAGGGGTCACTCAGAGGTCACGGGGTCACACAGAGGTCACGGGGTCACTCAGGGGTCACACGCCCGCTCCTGCGTGTGCAGCTTCTTCAGGTACTGAAAGGGTTAAACAGGGGTCACGGGGTCACTCAAAGGTCACACAGAGGTCACGGGGTCACACAGAGGTCATGGGGTCACTCAGGGGTCACTCAGGGGTCACGGGGTCACACAGAGGTCACACAGGGGTCACTCAGGGGTCACACGCCCGCTCCTGCGTGTGCAGCTTCTTCAGGTACTGAAAGGGTTAAACAGAGGTCACGGGGTCACTCAGGGGTCACTCAGAGGTCACGGGGTCACTCAGGGGTCATTCAAAGGTCACGGGGTCACACAGGGGTCACACGCCCGCTCCTGCGTGTGCAGCTTCTTCAGGTACTGAAAGGGTTAAACAGAGGTCACGGGGTCACTCAGGGGTCACTCAGAGGTCACGGGGTCACTCAGGGGTCATTCAAAGGTCACGGGGTCACACAGGGGTCACACGCCCGCTCCTGCGTGTGCAGCTTCTTCAGGTACTGAAAGGGTTAAACAAAGCTCATGGGGTCACTCAGGGGTCACTCAGGGGTCACTCAGAAGTCACGGGGTCACACAGAGGTCATGGGGTCACTCAGGGGTCATTCAGAGGTCACAGGGTCACTCAGGGGTCACACGCCCGCTCCTGCGTGTGCAGCTTCTTCAGGTACTGAAAGGGTTAAACAGAGGTCACGGGGTCACTCAGGGGTCACACTGAGGTCACGGGGTCACACAGAGGTCACGGGGTCACACAGGGGTCACTCAGGGGTCACTCAGGGGTCACTCAGAGGTCATGGGGTCACTCAGAGGTCACAGGGTCACTCAGGGGTCACACGCCCGCTCCTGCGTGTGCAGCTTCTTCAGGTACTGAAAGGGTTAAACAAGGGTCACGGGGTCACTCAGGGGTCATTCAGGGGTCACTCAGAGGTCACGGGGGTCACACAGAGGTCACGGGGTCACTCAGGGGTCACACGCCCGCTCCTGCGTGTGCAGCTTCTTCAGGTACTGAAAGGGTTAAACAGGGGTCACGGGGTCACTCAAAGGTCACACAGAGGTCATGGGGTCACTGAGGGGTCATTCAAAGGTCACGGGGTCACTCAGGGGTCACACGCCCGCTCCTGCGTGTGCAGCTTCTTCAGGTACTGAAAGGGTTTAAACAGGGGTCACGGGGTCACTCAGGGGTCACTCAGGGGTCACTCAGGGGTCATGGGGTCATTCAGAGGTCACAGGGTCACTCAGGGGTCACACGCCCGCTCCTGCGTGTGCAGCTTCTTCAGGTACTGGAAGGGGTCAAACAGGGGTCACGGGGTCACTCAGGGATCACTCAGGGTCACTCAGGGTCACTCAGAGGTCATGGGGTCACTCAGGGGTCACAGGGTCACACAGAGGTCATGGGTCACTCAGGGGTCATTCAGAGGTCACGGGGTCACTCAGGGGTCACACAGGGGTCACACAGGGGTCATGGGGTCACACAGAGGTCACAGGGTCATTCAGGGGTCACTCAGGGGTCATGGGGTCACTCAGGGGTCATCTGAACCAAACTGGGTGACCACACCAGCCCCACCCCCATCCTGTGACCCCCATGACCCCCCCTGACCTTGTCCCTGTCCCCCCAAGTGTCCCCCAAACACCCCCAGGACCCCCCAAATCCCCTCAGGACCCCCCAAAATCCCACCCAGGACCCCCCAACACCCCCCAAACACCCCCCAAGTGTCCCCCCAAACACCCCCAGGACCCCCCCCAGCACCCCCCCAAACATACCCAGGACCCCCCCAAACGCCCCCCAGGACCCCCCAAAATCCCCCCAGGACCCCCCAAATCCCCCCCAAATCCCCCCCAGGACCCCCCCAAACACCCCCCAGGACCCCCCCCAGCACCCCCCAAACACCCCCAGGACCCCCCAAATGTCCCCCAGGACCCCCCCAAATCCCCCCCAGGACCCCCCAAGTGCCCCCCCTGACCTTGTCGCTGTCCCCCCTGCCCTCGCTGTCCCCCAGGACCCCCCAAACACCCCCCCAGGACCCCCCAAATGTCCCCCAGGACCCCCCAAATCCCCCCCAGGACCCCCCAAATCCCCCCAAATCCCCCCCAGGACCCCCCAAATCCCCTCCCAGGACCCCCCAAGTGCCCCCCTGACCTTGTCGCTGTCCCCCCTGCCCTCGCTGTCCCTCCTGTGCCCCCCCAAACACCCTCAGGACCCCCCAAACACCCCCAGGACCCCCCAAATGTCCCCCAGGACCCCCCAAAATCCCCCCCAGGACCCCCCAAATCCCCTCCAGGACCCCCCAGGACCCCCCAAACACCCCCCAAGTGCCCCCCTGACCTTGTCGCTGTCCCCCCTGCCCTCGCTGTCCCTCCTGTCCCCTCCGGCCCGCGGCTCCGTACAGGGGGGGGGCTCCCCCCGCGCCCCCCCCGGGCCCCCCCGGGCCCCCCCAAACCGGGCAGGGTGGGGTGGGGGGCACGGGGGGGCCCCCCCGAGGGGCAGCAGGAAGGGGGGAGGGGCGTGGGGGGGTCCTGGGGGTCCCGGGGGGGGCCCGGGGGGGCCCAGGGGGGGAGGGGCGGCCTTGGTGTGGCTCAGGATCTGCCAAAAAACAAAAATTGGGGGGGGGGTCCCTGTCATTTTTGGGGGGGTCCCCATCATTTTTGGGGGGTCCCCATAATTTTGGGGGGGGTCCCCGTAATTTTGGGAGGGGTCCCTGTAATTTTGGGGGGGGTTCTCACCCTTTTTTTTGGGGTACCTGGAAAATCCCCTCTCCCATCCCCCCCCCCCCCCCGTCCTGGTTTGGGGGGGTCCCAGTTTCCCCTCCCCCCCCAATTTTGGGGGGTCTGCTCCCCCCAATTTTGGGGGGGTCCCAGTCCCCGATTTTGGGGGTCCCACCCCCCCCCAATTTTGGGGGTCTCCCTCAATTTTGGGGGTCTCCCCTGCCCCCTCTCCCCCCCCAATTTTGAGGATCCCTCTCCCCCCCAATTTTGGGGGTTCCACCCCCCAATTCTGGGGGTCTCACCCCATGATTTTGGGGGTCCCACCCCCCCAATTTTGGGGTTCCCCAGTCCCCAATTTTGGGGGTCTCACCCCCCTATTTCGGGGGTCTCACCCCCCAATTTTGGGGGTCTCACCCCCCCATTTTGAGGGTCCCACCCCCCCATTTTGAGGGTCTCACCCCCCCAATTTTGGGGGTCTCACCCCCCAATTTTGAGGGTCTCACCCCCCCAATTTTGGGGTCTCACCCCCCAATTCTGGGGGTCTCACCCCATGATTTTGGGGGTCCCACCCCCCCAATTTTGGTGGGGTCTCAGCCCCCCAATTTTGGGGGTCTCACCCCCCAATTCTGGGGATCTCACCCCATGATTTTGGGGGTCCCACCCCCCCAATTTTGGGGGTCTCACCCCCCTATTTCGGGAGTCTCACCCCCCGATTTTAGGGGTCCCACCCCCCAAATTTTGGGGTCCCACCCCCCCGATTTTGGGGGGTTTCCCCACCCCCTCTCACCCCCCTGATTTTGCGGGTCCCACCCCCCCGATTTTAGGGGTCTCACCCCCCTATTTCGGGAGTCTCACCCCCCGATTTTGGGGGTCCTACCCCCCAATTTTGGGGGTCCCACCCCCGATTTTGGGGTCCCCCTCCCCACCTGGTTGGTGGCCTGGATCAGCTCCTGCGCCTTGGCCCTGCTGGCCAGGTTGGCCTCCTCCATCTTGAACAACAACGCCGTCACTACCGGGGGACACACGAAACACCCCTTAAACACCCCAAAACACCCCAAAAACACCCCAAAACACCCAAAACACCCCAAAAACACCCCAAAACACCCCAAAATACACCGAAACACCCTAAAACACCGAAACACCCTAACAACCCCCAAAACACCCCAAAAACACCCTGAAACACCCCAAAAACACCCAAAAACCACCCCAAAAACACCCCATAAACACCCCAAAACACCCCAAAAACACCCCAAACACCCCCAAAACACCCCAAAACACCCCAAAACACCCCCACAACACCCCAAAACACCCATAAACACCAAAAACACCACAAAAACACCCCAAAACAACCCCAAAAACACCCAAAACACCCCAAAAACACCCCAAAACACCCTTAAAAAAAAACAAAACAAAAAAACACACCCCCCAAAAAACCCCAAAAAATCCCCAAAAAACCCCCAAAAATCCCAAAAAACCCCACAACACCCAAAAAAACCTCAAAAACACAAAACACCCCAAAAACACCCAAAAAAAACCCCAAAAAATCCCAAAAATCCAAAAAACCTAAAAAGCAAAAAAAACCCCAAAACACCCCAAAAAAACCTCAAAAACACCAGAACACCCCAAAAAAAACAAAAAAAAAAAAAACAAAAGAACCCAAAAAAACCCATAAAAAATCCCAAAAAAATCCCCAAAAAAACCCCCAAAAAATCCCCAAAACCCCAAAAAACCCAAAACACCCCAAAAATACCCCAAAAACATTCCAAAAAACCCCAAAACACCCCAAAAAACCTCAAAAAACACCCCAAAAAAACACCCCAAAAAACACCCCAAAAACACCCAAAAAAACCCCAAAAAATCCCAAAAACCCCAAAACACCCCAAAAAACCCCAAAAAAACCCCAAATACCCCAAACCACCCCAAAAAACACCAAAAACACCAAAACACCCAAAAAACCCCTTAAAAACACCACCCCAAAACAACCCAAAAAAACCCCCAAAAAAAAACCCCAAACACCCCCCCCAAAAAACCCCAAAAAATCCCAAAAACCCCAAAATACCCCAAAATACCCCAAAACACCTCAAAAACACCCCAAAAAACCCAAAACACCCCAAAAACCTCAAAAACACCCCAAAAACACCCTCAAAAAAAACCCCCAAAACACCCCAAAAAAACTCAAAAACCCCAAAACACCCCAAAAAAACCCTCAAAAACGCCCTTACAACCAAAAAAACCCCAAAAAACTCCAAAACAACCCCCCAAAAAACCCAAAAAACCCCAAAAACACCCTCAAAAAACCCCCAAAAAAACCCAAAAAAATCCCTAAAAAACAAAAAAAAAACCAAAAAAAACCCAAAAAACCCCAAAATACCCCAAAACACCTCAAAAACACCCCAAAAAACCCAAAACACCCCAAAAAAACTCAAAAAACACCCCCAAAAAACCCCAAAAAACACCCTAAAAAACAAAAAAAAAATCCCAAAAACACCCCAAAAAAATCCCAAAAAAACCCCCCAAAAAATCCCAAAAAAAACCCCCAAAAAATCCCAAAAAACCCCCAAAAAATCCCAAAAAAATCCCCAAAAAAACCCCAAAAAATAAAAAAAAAAACCCCAAAAACACCCTCAAAAACCCCCAAAAAACCCCAAAAAAAACCCAAAAAATCCCCAAAAAAAAACCCCCAAAAATCCCAAAAAAATCCCAAAAAATCCCAAAAAAACCCCCAAAAAAACCCAAAAAATCCCAAAAAATCCCCCAAAAAACCCCCAAAAAAACCAAAAAATCCCCAAAAAAACCCCCCCAAAAAAACAAAAAATCCCCAAAAAATCCCAAAAAATCCCAAAAAAACCCCAAAGAAAACCCCAAAAACCCCCAAAAAATCCAAAAAAACCCCCAAAAAATCCCAAAAAAAACCCCAAAAAATCCCCCAAAAAATCCCAAAAAATCCCAAAAACACTCTCAAAAACCCCCCAAAAAATCCCAAAAAATCCCCAAAAAACCCCAAACACCCTCAAAAAACCCCCAAAAAACCCCAAAAAATCCCAAAAAAATCCCAAAAAATCCCCAAAAAAAACCCCCAAAAATCCCCAAAAAATCCAAAAAATCCCAAAAAAAACCCCAAAAAAACCCAAAAAATCCCAAAAAAATCCCAAAAAAAACCAAAAAAAACCCCAAAAAATCAAAAAAAAAATCCCAAAAAATCCCAAAAAAAAACCCCAAAAAACCCAAAAAAACCCCCAAAAAATAAAAAAAAAATCCCCAAAAAATCCCAAAAACACCCTCAAAAAACCCCCAAAAAATCAAAAAAAATCCCAAAAAAAACCCCCCAAAAAATCCCCAAAAAACCCAAAAAAACCCCAAAAACCCCCAAAAAACCCAAAAAACCCCAAAACCACCCAAACCACCCAAAACCCCCCCGTCACCTACGTGCCAACACCCCGCTGGTGGCACAATCCACTCCTCCCTGCAGGCTCCATGGCCCCGGCACCGCCGGCAGCGCCGGCCTCGCCGCCTCCTCCTTCCCCTGGCACCGACTGTCGGCTCCGGGCTCCCCCTCCCGCCGCGTCCCCTCCGCCTGTCCCCCTCCTCCCCGGCCGCCTGTTGGCCTCCTCCGCCCCCTTCCTCCTCCTCCTCCTCCTCCTCCTCCTCCTCCTCGGGGAGGAAGGACAACGTCGGGGGTCTTGCAGCTGCTGTCGACCGTCTGCGAATCCGGCGTCAGCTCCCGCTCGGCCGCCGCCGGCGCCACCGGAGCGGCGGCGGCGGCGACGACCGGCGGCGGTTTTGGGGTGCCAACAAGCGGCGGGCTGGGCGGTTTTGGGGGTACCCCCGGTGGATTTTTCCGAGCCGGACCAGAGCGTTTCG
Organism: Poecile montanus; assembly: GCA_038429875.1. NCBI lineage: Eukaryota > Metazoa > Chordata > Aves > Passeriformes > Paridae > Poecile > Poecile montanus. The sequence goes on along the minus strand of CM076539.1, from coordinate 1,704,749 downwards.
GATTTTTGGGGGAGGTTGGAGGGGTTTTGGCTGCAGCTGTCGCCTTGGATTTCTTCAGCGCGCTTTTGGTTTTGGTTTTCCTCTTCTTGCGAGCCTCGCCCTTCGTCTTCACCTTCATCTTCTTCACCCCTCCCTTGGTTTTGGGGGGTTTTAATTTGCGGGTTTTGGCGCTCCCGGTTTCCCTGGGGGTCCCCTCGTTTTTTTGGGGCGTTTTTTCCGGCGGTTTCTCCTCGGCTTTCAGGAAAGGCGCGCGGCTCTCGGCGTCGCGGGCGAATTTCACCGCGATCCCGGAACCGCCGCTCTCCTTCCCGGCGGCCGCCGCCGCCGCCGTGGTGGAGCTGACGCCTTCCCGGATCAACACCGACACCTTGGATTGCAGCTTCACCTTCCTCGCCGCCGGCGCTTTCACCGACGACGATTCCGCTCCGTCCTTCGCCTTCCCTTTCCTCGCCGATTTTTCCCGTTGTTTCTCCTTGGTTTTCTCGGTGTTTTCCGGGTACTCCTTGAATTTTTTCTTGTATTTTTCCCTTGTTGTTGTGGTTGTCGTTCGCTCCTCGCCGCGCCCGCGTTTCCGTTCCTTCTCCTTTTTCCCGGCTTCCGCCGGCCGCGCTTCGCTTTTCCGCGCCGGCGCCTCGGCGTGTTCGCGATCCGAGAATCCCTCGAAGCTCAACCCTTCGGAATCGTAGAGAACCTCGCGTTTGGGTTCCGGCGTGGCGGCGGCGGCGCCGCGCCGGCTCACCGTGATGGTCCTTTTGATGGCGAAAAGATCCGAATCGTTCAACTCCTGCACCGAGGGCGGCACCACCGCCCTGGCCTCGCGCCGCCGCGACGACGACGCCGCGTCGCCGCCGCCGCTCTTCTCGGCTTTGCCGTCGCGCCGCGCCGCCCGGCGATCCCGCGAGCGTGAGCGTTGCTTCTTCTTCTTCTTCTCGCCGCGGTGTTTCTCCTTGTGCCGCGAGCGCGCCGAGCTGCCGAGCGGCGGCAGCGCCGCTTGGAGCGGGAGCGGGAGCGCCGCGACCACGAGCGCCGGCGGGAGCGGGAGCGGGAAGCGCGGCGCCGGTGACGCTCTTTGGGTTTCGGCGCCGGTTCCGGCGCTTTCTTGGCCCAGCCGGCGGAGGAGGAGGAGGAAGCGGCGCCGCCGGCGCCGCCGCGTTCGCGGGAGCGTTTGGATTTCTTCCGCGAGGCGGCCGAGGGCGAGCGCGGCGAGGGCGGCGCGCGCAGCCGGCGCTGGCTGAGGATTTTCCGCCGGAGGTCGGAACCGGCGCCGCCGGCGCCGGCGCCGCTTTTCCACCGCGGATCCGGTTGGGATTCGGCGCCGAAATCGCCCTTCCTCGTCGGAATCGGCGTGCAGCGACAGGAAATCGTCGCCGCCCTCGGGGAGGCGAGCGGCGCGGGGCTCGGCGGCGCGGCCGCGGGCGACGCCGGCGCTGCCGGTTCCGGTTCCGGCGCCGCCGCCGCCGGCGCGGAAGGAGCGGGGAGGGCTGAACCTCTCCTCCTCCGGCTGCACGATCTCACCCTCCTCGATCTCCGAGTCCCCCGGCGCGTTCCACTCGCGCCGGGCGCGGTGCCGCGCCGGTTTTGCCGCGCCGCCGGCGCCGCCGGAGCCGGATCCGCCGGATTTTTGGGGAGGGGCCGGCGGGATTTGGGGAGGTTTGGGGTTGCCGGGGGTCACCACCTCCAGCGAGAGTTTGCCGTCGAATTTGGGGTGAGCCTCGCTCTCGGCGCGGCCTTTGCCGCCCAGATCCACCACGAAGACGCGGCGGCGCGGCTCCGGCAGTGAGGAGGAGCCTTCGTCCCGCTCTTCCTCCTCCTCATCCTCCTCTTCCTCCTCTCCTCCTCCTCCTCCTCCTCGGGCAGCGTGGAGTCGGCGCCGGGCGGGTTCGGCGGCGTTTTTGGGGGTCCCGGTTCCGGATCTTTCTCGAAGTCCTGGCTCAGGCTGTTGTCGTCGTAGATCCCGGCCAAAGTCTCTCGGATGCTGTGGGAAACGTCGGGAAGCGCCGGCGCCTCTTCCTCCTCCTCTTCCTCCTCCTCTTCCTCCTCCTCCTCCTCCTCTTCCTCCTCCTCCTCCTCTTCCTCCTCTTCCTCCTCCTCCTCCTCCTCCTCCTCGGGGCTGCTGGGCGAGGAGCTGGGGTTGGAGCCCGTGGGGTCGAAGGGGTCGTACTTCTGGTCCTGCCGGCCTTCGGCCTCTTTGCCCGGCGAGGAAGAGGAGGCAGCGCCGCCGGTGCCGCTGCCCGCTGCCGGCGCCGCTCCCGTACCCGAATTCCGGGGGGTTCCCGGCGGCGCCGCCGGGACCCCCCAGAGCCGGGTTCTCCTCATCCGTGGGGTGGAAAGGATCATAAATATCCAGGGAAGGCGAGCGGGGCCGGGCGGAGACGGGCGGGGGGCCCGAGGAAGAGGAGGCGGAGGAGGAGGAAGAGCGGGAGGAGGAGGAGGAGGAGGAGGAGGAGGAGGAGGAGGAAGAGGAGGAGGAGGAATCGGCTTTTTCCGGAGGGTGGGAGCGGGAGGGTTGGTCCCGAGGGGCGGGGGGGGGTTGGGGGGGGCGCTGTTGTTGTTGTTGGGGTCCCCCCGGACCCCCCGGAGCGGCCGCTCGGGGTCCCCGGGGGCGGCGGGGGCGGGGCGGGGTGGGGGTGGGGGGAGGGGCGCGGCGGGGGGGGCGGTGAGGATGAGGAGGGGGAGGGGGGGGCGCCGGCGGGGGGGCCGGGGGGGGGGAGGGGGGGGACGCGGGCAGCGGCGGGAGGAGGAGGAGGAGGAGGAGGAGGAGGAAGAGCCGGGGAGGTGGCCTGGGGGAAATTTGGGGAGGGGGAGGAAGGAAAGAGAGTGAGACCCCCCCCACCCCTGGCCTGGGAAATTGTGGAGATTCCCACAAAATCCCGCGGATTTACACCAAAATCCCAAATTTCCACCACAAAATCCCATGGTTTTACACCAAAATCCCAAATTTCCACCCCAAAATCCCAGTTTTACACCAAAATCCCACGGTTTTACACCAAAATCCCGCGGTTTTACACCAAAATCACAAATTTCCACCCCAAAATCCCGCGGTTTTACACCAAAATCCCACGGTTTTACACCAAAATCCCACGGTTTTACACCAAAATCCCACGGTTTTACCCCAAAATCCCGCGGTTTTACCCCAAAATCCCACGGTTTTACCCCAAAATCCCAAATTTCCACCCCAAAATCCCAAATTTCCACCCCAAAATCCCACAGTTTTACCCCAAAATCCCAGGGTTTTACCCCCAAAATCCCAAATTTCCACCCCAAAATGCCCCCATTTCCACCACAAAAGCTCCCCAAATCCTTCCCAAACCCCCCAAAATCTCTCAAAAATCCCCCCAAAATCCCTTCCCAAATCTCCCCAAATCTCCCCAAATCCCCCCAAAATTCCCTCAAATCCTCCTTAAACCCTCCCCAAGCCCCCAAAATTCCCACAAATCCCCCCAAAATCCTTCCCAAACCCCCCAAAATTCCCTCAAATCCCCAAAGTCCTTCCCAAATCTCCCCAAACCCCTCAAACCCCCTCAAATCCCCCCAAAACCCCCTCAAATCCTCTCAAACCCCCCCAAAACCCTCCCCAAGCCCCCCAAAATCTCAATTCCCCCCAAAATTCCCCAAATCCCCTCAAATCCTCCCCAAACCCCCCCAAACTCCCCAAAACCTTTCCAAAGCCCCCCAAACCCCCCAAAATCCCCCCAAACCCTCCCCAAATCCCCCCAAACTCCCCAAAATCCTCCCCAAACCCTCCAA
>CM076539.1:1665518-1700002 GCA_038429875.1 Poecile montanus | reverse complement strand
CCAAAATCCCCCCCAAGCCCCCTCCCCACCTCCTTTGGGGACCCTCCAGGGCCGTTCCCGGCACAGGAGCCCCTCCCCAAACCCCCCAAATTCCCCTCAAATCCCCCCAAAATCCTTCTCAAATCCCCCCAGGAACCCCCAAAATTCCCTCAAATCCCCCCAAAACCCCCCAAATCCCCCCAAAATCCCCCCCAAGCCCCCTCCCCACCTCCTTTGGGGACCCTCCAGGGCCGTTCCCGGCACAGGAGCCCCTCCCCAAATCCCCAAATCCCCCCAAAACCCCCTCAAATCCCCCCAAAACCCCCCCAGGACCCCCCAAAATCCCCCCAAATCCCCCCAGGACCCCCCAAAATCCCCCCCAGCCCCTCCCCACCTCCTTTGGGGACCCCTCCAGGGCCGTTCCCGGCGCAGGAGCCCCGAGGCGGCCGCGAGCCCCCCCAGATCCGCCAGGCGAACCTCGGCCACCAACTCCAGCTCCTCTTCCTCGGGAGACCCCTCCCCACTGCGGGGGACACGGCCGGGAACCCCCAAAGGGACCCCAAAATCACCACGGGACCCCAAAATCAGACTGGGACCCCCAAAGGGACCCCAAAATCAGACTGGGACCCCAAAATCAGACTGGGACCCCCAAAGGGACCCCAGAATCAGACTGGGACCCCAAAATCACCCTGGGACCCCAAAAAGGGACCCCAAAAGGGACCCCAAAAATCAGACTGGGACCCCAAAAAGGGACCCCAAAAATCACCCTGGGACCCCAAAAGGGACCCCAAAATCACCCTGGGACCCCAAAAATCACCCTGGGACCACCCTGAACCCCAAAAAGGGACCCCAAAATCAGCCTGGGACCCCAAAAATCACCCTGGGACGCCAAAATCAGCCTGGGACCCCAAAAAGGGACCCCAAAATCAGCCTGGACCCCAAAAATCACCCTGGGACCCCCAAAGGGACCCCAAAATCAGACTGGGACCCCCAAAGGGACCCCAAAATCAGACTGAACCCCAAAAAGGGACCCCAAAATCAGCCTGGACCCCAAAAACTCAGCCTGGGACCACCCTGAACCCCAAAAAGGGACCCCAAAATCAGCCTGGGACCCCAAAAATCACCCTGGGACGCCAAAATCAGACTGGGACCCCAAAAAGGGACCCCAAAATCAGCCTGGGACCCCAAAAATCACCCTGGGACCCCCAAAGGGACCCCAAAATCAGACTGGGACCCCCAAAGGGACCCCAAAATCAGACTGAACCCCAAAAAGGGACCCCAAAATCAGACTGGGACCCCAAAAGGGACCCCACAGTCACCCTGGGACCCCAAAAGGGACCCCAAAATCAGACTGGACCCCAAAAATCACCCTGGGACCCCAAAATCAGACTGGGACCCCAAAAGGGACCTCAAAATCACCCTGGGACCCCAGAAATCAGCCTGGGACCCCAAAATCAGACTGGGACCCCAAAAAGGGACCCCAAAATCAGACTGGACCCCAAAAATCAGACTGGGACCACCCTGAACCCCAAAAAGGGACCCCAAAATCAGACTGGGACCCCAAAAAGGGGCCCCAAAATCAGACTGGGACTCCAAAATCAGCCTGGGACCCCAGAAATCAGCCTGGAACCCCAAATATCACCCTGGGACCACCCTGAACCCCAAAAAATCAGACTGGGATCCAAAAAAATCATCCTGGGACCCCAAAAATCAGACTGGGACCCTAAAAAGGGACCCCAAAATCAGACTGGGACCCCAAAAACTCAGCCTGGGACCCCAGAAATCAGCCTGGAACCCCAAAAGGGACCCCAAAATCACCCTGGGACCCCAAAAATCACCCTGGACCCCAAAAAGGGACCCCAAAATCAGCCTGGGAGCCCAGAAATCAGCCTGGGACCACCCTGAACCCCAAAAAGGGACCCTGAGACCCCCAAAATCACCTTGGGACCACCCTGAACCCCAAAAGGGACCCCAAAATCAGCCTGGGACCCCAAAAAGGGACCCCAAATCAGACTGGGACCCCAAAAATCACCCTGGGAGCCCAAAAGGAACCCCAAAATCAGCCTGGACCCCAAAAGGGACCCCAAAATCAGACTGAACCCCAAAAAGGGACCCCAAAATCAGACTGGGACCCCAAAAACTCAGCCTGGGACCACCCTGAACCCCAAAAAGGGACCCTGAGACCCCAAAAATCACCTTGGGACCACCCTGAACCCCAAAAAGGGACCCCAAAAATCACCCTGGGACCCCAAAAAGGGACCCCAAATCAGACTGGGACCCCAAAAATCACCCTGGGACCCCCAAAGGGACCCCAAAATCAGACTGGGACCCCAAAAGGGACCCCAAAATCACCCTGGGACCCCCAAAGGGACCCCAAAAATCACCCTGGGACCCCAAAAAGGGACCCCAAAATCAGCCTGGGACCCCAAAAATCACCCTGGGACCCCAAAATCAGACTGGGACCCCAAAAAGGGACCCCAAAATCAGACTGGGACCCCAAAAATCACCCTGGGACCCCCAAAGGGACCCCAAAATCAGACTGAACCCCAAAAAGGGACCCCAAAATCAGACTGGGTCCCCAAAATCACCCTGGGACCACCCTGGGTCGCCAAAAAATCATCCTGGACCCCAAAAATCATCCTGGGACCCCAAAACAACACCCTGGACCCCAAAAAGGGGCCCCAAAATCCCCCTGGGACCCCAAAAAAGGGATCCTGAACCCCAAAAATCACCCTGAGACCCCAAAAAGGGACCCTGGGACCACCCTGAACCCCCAAATTCCCTTCAGGGATTTGGGGAATCCCCTAAAATTGAACCCCCAGATTTTGGGGTCCCCACCCAGATTTTGGGGTCCCCACTCAGATTTTGGGGTCCCCCCCGGGGATTTTGGGGTCCCCTGGGGATTTTGGGGTCCCCACTCAGATTCTGGGGTCCCCCTGGGGATTTTCGGGGTCCCCCTGGGGATTTTTGGGGTCCCCACTCAGATTTTGGGGTCCCCACTCAGATTCTGGGGTCCCCTGGGGATTTTTGGGGTCCCCCCCAGATTTTGGGGTCCCCCAGGAGATTTTTGGGGTCCCCCTGGGGATTTTGGGGTCCCCCCCGGGGATTTTGGGGTCCCCTGGGGATTTTGGGGTCCCCCCCGGGGATTTTGGGGTCCCCTGGGGATTTTTGGGGTCCCCACTCAGATTTTGGGGTCCCCCCAGGGATTTTTGGGGTCCCCACACAGATTTTGGGGTCCCCACTCAGATTTTGGGGTCCCCCGTCAGATTTTGGGGTCCCCCCGGGGATTTTGGGGTCCCCCTAGGAGATTTTGGGGTCCCCCTGGGGATTTTGGGGTCCCCCAGGAGATTTTGGGGTCCCCCTGGGGATTTTTGGGGTCCCCACTCAGATTTTGGGGTCCCCCTGGGGATTTTGGGGTCCCCCCGGGGATTTTGGGGTCCCCCATCAGATTTTGGGGTCCCCTGGGGATTTTGGGGTCCCCTGGGGATTTTTGGGGTCCCCCCAGGGATTTTTGGGGTCCCCCCGTGGATTTTGGGGTCCCCACTCACCCGCTGAGCTGCAGCTGCTGCTCCAGAGCCGCCCCAGGGCCCCCCGAGGCCTCCCAGAGCTGCAAAATTGGGGGGAAAAAACCCGGATTTGGGTCAGGGGGGAACTGGGAGGGACTGGGATTGAACTGGGTTATACTGGGATGGACTGGGATGAACTGGGATGGGACTGGGATGGACTGGGAGGGACTGGGATGAACTGGGATGGACTGGGATTGACTGGGATTGAACTGGGATTGAACTGGGTTATACTAGAAGGGACTGGGATGGACTGGGATGGACTGGGAGGGACTGGGATTGAACTGGGTTATACTGGGATGGACTGGGATGGACTGGGATGGGACTGGGATGGACTGGGAAGAAACTGGAACGGACTGGGATGAACTGGGATGGACTGGGAGGGACTGGGATGGACTGGGATTGAACTGGGAGGGACTGGGATTGAACTGGGTTATACTGGGATGGACTGAGATGGACTGGGAAGGACTGGGAGGGACTGGGGGGGAACTGGGATTGAACTGGGATGGACTGGGAGGGACTGGGATTGACTGGGATTGAACTGGGATTGAACTGGGTTATACTGGAAGGGACTGGGATGGACTGGGATGGACTGGGAGGGACTGGGATGGACTGGGATGGACTGGGATTGAACTGGAATAGACTGGGATTGAACTGGGATGGACTGGGATGGACTGGGATGGACTGGGATTGAACTGGAATAGACTGGGATGGACTGGGCCATATAGGGATGAACTGGGATTGAACTGGGATTGAACTGGGTTATACTGGGATGAACTGGGATTGAACTGGGATGGACTGGGAGGGACTGGGATGAACTGGGCTGCACTGGGATGAACTGGGATTGAACTGGGCCATATGGGGATGAACTGGGATTGAACTGGGATTGAACTGGGTTATACTGGGATAAACTGGGATGAACTGGGCTGTACTGGGATGAACTGGGATTGAACTGGGATGAACTGGGTTACACTGGGATGAACTGGGATGGAATTAGAATGGAACTGGTACGAACTGGGATGGGATTAGGTTTGATCTGGGTCATACTGGGATGAACTGGGCCATACTGGGATGAACTGGGTTATACTGGGATGAACTGGGATGGAATTAGAATGGAACTGGGATGAACTGGGATGGGATGAGGATTGAACTGGGATTGAACTGGGCCATACTGGGATGAACTGGGATGGAATCAGGATGAACTGGGATGAACTGGGATGAACTGGGATGGGATGAGGATTGAACTGGGATTGAACTGGGCCATACTGGGATGAACTGGGATGGGATTAGGTTTGATCTGGGTCATACTGGGATGAACTGGGCCATACTGGGATGAACTGGGATGGGATTAGGATTGAACTGGGTTATACTGGGATGAACTGGGATGGGATTAGGATTGATCTGGGTTATACTGGGATGAACTGGGTTATACTGGGATGAACTGGGCCATACTGGGATGAACTGGGTTATACTGGTTTGAACTGGTTTGAACTGGTCACTCACCGGGGCCTCGGGCCGGGCTCCCCAGCACCGGCGCTGCCGCGGCGCCTTCCGGGGGGGCTCTGCAGGGACACGGCAACAGCTGAGAACTGGGGAAACTGGGATGGACTGGGAGGGACTGGGAGGGACTGGGAGGGACTGGGAGGGACTGGGGGATACTGGGATGTACTGGGGGGCACTGGGGGTAACTGGGGGGATACTGGGGAGGTACTGGGGGATACTGGGAGGTACTGGGGATACTGGGAGGGTACTGGGGGATACTGGGAGGGTACTGGGAGGCACTGGGGGGGCACTGGGGGGGCACTGGGAGGAACTGGGGGCATCAGGGACCCCTCAAGTGACATCAGGGACCCTCAGGTGACATCAGGGACCCCCCCAGGTGACATCAGGGACCCCCAGGTGACATCAGAACCTCCCAGGGACCCCCAGGTGACATCAGGGACCCCCCAGGTGACATCAGGGACCCCTCAGGTGACATCAGGACCCCCTCAGGTGACCCTGAGACCCCCAGGTGACATCAGGGACCCCTCAGGTGACATCAGGGACCCCCTCAGGTGACATCAGGGACCCCCCAGGGACCCTCAGGTGACATCAGGACCCCCCAGGTGACATCAGGGACCCCCCAGGTGACATCAGGGACCCCCCCAGGTGACATCAGGGACCTCTCACCTTGTCCCCAGACGAAGCCGCCGCTCACCAGGCGCTGCAGGGCCTTCTGTGGGGGGGGGGACACCCCAAAAATCCCTCAGGAGGGACCCAAACCCCCCAAAAATCACCCCAAAATCATCCCAAAAACAGCCAAAACCTCCCAAAATCACCCCAAAATACCCAAAAACCACCCCAAAAACCCTCAGGAGGGACCCAAACACCCCAAAATTCTCCCAAAATCCCTCAGGAGGGACCTAAATCCCCCCAAAATCCCTCGGGAGGGACCCAAAAAACCCAAAATCCTTTCAGGGGGGTCCTAAATCCCCCCAAAATCCTTTCAGGGGGGTCCCAAATCCCCCCAAAATCCCCTCAGGGGGGACCCAAATCCCCCCAAAATCCCTTCAGGGGGGACCCAAATCCCCCCAAAACCCCCTCAGGGGGGTCCCAGCCCCCCAAAATCCATCCTGAGGGTCCCAAATCCCCCCAAAATCCCTTCAGGGGGGATCCAAATCCCCCCAAAATCCCCCAAAATCCCTCAGGAGGGTCCCAAATCCCCCCAAAATCCTTTCAGGGGGATCCAAATCCCCCCAAAATCCCTCAGGGGGGTCCCAAATCCCCCCAAAATCTCCTCAGGGGGGTCCCAGATCCCCCCAAAACCCCCTCGGGGGGGGTCCCAACCCCCTCCCAGTCCCTCCCAGTCCCTCCCAGTCTCACCAGTAGCCCCTGGCTGGGTCTCAGGGACCCCTCAGGTTCCGGGGGGGCCCCCCCAGGCCCCCCCCCATCCTCGCCCGGCCCCGCCGGGTCCTCCCCCCCCCGGGGGGGCTTTTCCTCCTCCTCCATGGGACGGCGACGGCCTGGAAAGGGGAAAAAAAGGGGAATTTTACCCCAAAATCTCCATTTTTCATCTTCCATCCCCATTTTCCCGCTTTTTTTTGGGGGGGGGGGCGTTTTTAACCCCCAAATCCCCAATTTTTGCCTCAAAATTCTCCTTTTAAACCCCCCCCGATCCCATCACAAATCCAACCTCAGTCCCTGCTTTCACCTGAAATCTTTAATTTCGTCCCCAAAATCATTGATTTTACCCCAAAATTCTTAATTTCACCCCCAAAATCCTCGGCTTTACCCCAAAATCCTCAATTTCACCTCAAAAATCCTCAATTTCAGCCCCAAAATCCTCAGTTTTACCCCCAAAATCATCGATTTTACCCCAAAATCCTCAATTTCATCCCCAAAATCATCGATTTTACCCCAAAATCCTTAATTTCACACCCAAAATCCTCAATTTTACCCCCAAAATCATCGATTTTACCCCAAAGTCCTCGGCTTTACCCCAAAAATCCTCAATTTCACCCCCAAAATCATTGATTTTACCCTAAAATCCTCAATTTTACCCCAAAATCCTCAGTTTTACCCCCAAAATCATCGATTTTACCCCAAAATCCTCAATTTCATCCCCAAAATCATCGATTTTACCCCAAAATCCTTAATTTCACACCCAAAATCCTCAGTTATACCCCCAAAATCATCGATTTTACCCCAAAATCCTCGGCTTTACCCCAAAAATCCTCAATTTCACCCCCAAAATCATCGATTTTACCCCAAAAATCCTCAATTTCACCCCCAAAATCATCGATTTTACCCTAAAATCCTCAATTTTACCCCAAAAATCCTCAATTTCACCCCCAAAATCCTCAATTTCACCCCCAAAATCCTCAATTTCATCCCCAAAATCATCAATTTTACCCCAAAAACCTCAATTTCACCCCCAAAATCATCGATTTTCCCCCAAAATCCTCAATTTAACCCCCAAAATCATCTATTTTCCCCCCAAATCCTCAATTTCACCCCCACAAACATCGATTTTACCCCAAAACCCCTCGATTTTACCCCAAAATCCTCAATTTCCCACCCCAAAATTCCCTCCCCTCACCCCAAATCTCCTCTCCTCCCCCCAAAATTCCTCCCTCCCGCCCCCAAACCCCATCCCCGGATCCCAAAATCGCCTTTTTTTAACCCAAATCCTTTTAACCCCGCACCCCAAAAATCCTCATTTTCCTTCCCAAATCCCCTCCCCGTATCCCAAATTTTCCTTTTTTCCCTTCCGGACCCCCCAAATCCCCCGATCCCCCCTCAAATCCCCCCTTTTCCACCCTCAAACCCCCTCAATCCCCCCCAAATCCCCTCACACCTCCCCTCCCCTCACGCCCCCTCCCCTCACACCCCTCACCCCCAAACCCCCCAAAATCCCTCCCCAAACCACCACCGACCCCTCTCTACCCCCTCTCCCCACCCCGAACTCCCCCTCCCGGCTCCTCCCGCCCTTCCAGACCCCCTCAGGACCCCCCAAAACCGCCTCGATCCCCCCCGACCCCCGCCCGGGCCCCGCCGCCATTTTACCGCGGCTCCCTCCGCTCCCTCCGCTGGGGGGCGGCGCCGCGCGGGGCACGACGGGTAGCGCCGCCTACCGGGGGGGAGGACCCGCGCCGCGCGCCGTTGCCAGGCGACGCCGCCAGCGTGGCCACGCCCCCTCCTTAACCACGCCCACGCGCCTTAAACCACGCCCCTCACATTAAACCACGCCCGTTTCCCGCCTTTTCTCCCCTCACGTTTCTCATTTTTACCTGGTTTTAACCTTTTTCCCTGTCATATTTCACGCCCTTTTCCCCTCACGTTTCCCACCCTTTTCTCCCCTCACGTTTCTCATTTTTACCTGGTTTTAACCTTTTTCTCTGTCATATTTCACACCCTTTTCCCCTCACGTTTCCCACCCTTTTCTCCCCTCACGTTTCTCATTTTTACCTGGTTTTAACCTTTTTCCCTGTCATGTTTCAGACCCTTTTCCCCTCACGTTTCCCACCCTTTTCTCCCCTCACATTTCCCATTTTTACCTCACCTTTTCACCCTTTCCCCCTCACACTTCCTGCCCTTTTCTCCCCTCACCTTTCCCACCCTTTTCCCCTCACATTTCCCATTTTTACCTCGCCTTTTCCACCCTTTCCCCTCACATTCCCACTTTTTTTCCCCTCCTGATCCCTCCCTTTTCTCCCCTCACATTTTCCACCATTTTTTCCTCTCAAAATTCCACCTTTTCTCCCCTCACGTTTCTCATTTTTTGCCTGTTTTCAACCTTTTTCCCTGTCATGTTTCACACCCTTTTCCCCTCACGTTTCCCACCCTTTTCTCCCCTCACGTTTCTCATTTTTACCTGGTTTTAACCTTTTCCTCTGTCATATTTCACACCCTTTTCCCCTCACGTTTCCCACCCTTTTCTCCCCTCACTCTTCCCATTTTTACCTCACCTTTTCCACCCTTTTCCCTCTCACATTCCCACTTTTTTCCCCTCTGAGGATCCCTCCCTTTTCTCTGCTCAAATTTCCCATTTTTACCTCACCTTTCCACCCTTTCCCCCTCACATTTCCCACCATTTTCTCCCCTCCCATTTCCCATTTTTACCTCGCCTTTTCCACCCTTTCCCCTCACATTCCCACTTTTTTTCCCCTCCTGATCCCTCCCTTTTCTCCCCTCACGTTTTCCACCATTTTTTCCTCTCAAAATTCCACCTTTTCTCCCCTCACGTTTCTCATTTTTTACCTGTTTTCAACCTTTTTCTCTGTCATATTTCACGCCCTTTTCCCCTCACGCTTCCCGCCCTTTTCTCCCCTCGCGTTTCTCATTTTTACCTGGTTTTAACCTTTTTCTCTGTCATATTTCACACCCTTTTCCCCTCACGTTTCCCACCCTTTTCTCCCCTCACGTTTCTCATTTTGACCTGGTTTTAACCTTTTTCCCTGTCATATTTCACACCCTTTTCCCCTCACGCTTCCCGCCCTTTTCTCCCCTCACGTTTCTCATTTTTACCTGGTTTTAACCTTTTTCTCTGTCATATTTCACACCCTTTTCCCCTCACATTTCCCGCCCTTTTCTCCCCTCACCTTTCCCACCCTTTTCCCCTCACATTTCCCGTTTTTACCTCACCTTTTCCACCTTTCCCCCTCACATTTCCCACCATTTTCTCCCCTCACGTTTCCCATTTTTACCTCACCTTTTCCACCCTTTCCCCCTCACATTTCCCACTTTTTTCCCCCTCCTGATCCCACCGTTTTCTCCCCTCACATTTCCCATTTTTACCTCACCTTTTCACCCTTTCCCCTCACACTCCACACCCTTTTCCCCCCTCACATTTCCTGCCATTTTCTCCCCTCATGCTTCCCATTTTTACCTCACCTTTCAACCCTTTTCCCCTCACCTTTTCCACCCTTTTCTCCCCTCACGCTTTCCGCCATTTTCTCCCCTCACATTTCCCGCCCTTTTCTCCCCTCACGTTTCCCACCATTTTCTCCCCTCATATTTCCCATTTTTACCTCACCTTTTCCACCCTTTCCCCCTCACATTTCCCGCCATTTTCTCCCCTCACATTTCCCATTTTTACCTCACCTTTTCCACCATTTCCCCCTCACATTTCCCACTTTTTTTCCCCTCCTGATCCCTCCCTTTTCCCCCCTCAAATCTGCCTTTTCCCATTGAATTTTCCACTTTTGCCGGGTGTCTCTGTGTCACCACAGGCCTCGCTCTCCTCTCTCATCCACACTTGCTTTATTTCATTGCTGTTTTAATCAAATTATTTTTAACTCAACCTGGGAACGTTTTTTACCCGTGGTTCTCCTCTCCATCCCTCAGCAGAGCGGGAGAAGGTGTGAAAAACGAGGTTCACATAATTTTTATAGAATTTAAAAGTTTAATCAAAAAACAATTAGGAGAAAAAAAATAAAGTGTCCAGATACGGTTGGGTGTCTCTGCATTCAGCTAAGAGAGCACCCCTTACTAACAAAGGATTGTCCCTTAAAAACAGAATCTTGTTTTTATATCCATAAATTATCCTGTTTTTATTTATATCCATAAATTTTCATACATATTCAGACCTTCTTCTTAGGATCTTTGGTGTTCTTCTGTTTAGTTTTTTCTTGCCCCCTTCTCAATAAATCAATTTTCTTGGTGCCATTGAGATTTACATTCTTTGATACCAGAAATGCAATAAATTCCTCCCCCAGAGTTCTGCTCACTGCTGTCTTCATCTGGATAATTTACAAATGCAGGAGTTCTCCAGCTATTTGAGAATTTACAAATCCAGGAGTTCTCCAGCTATTTTTTTTTTCCTCAGTCTTTGGGTTATACAAACAAAAGCAGTTTTTATTTTAATACTATGCCATAGCCTAACGTGTAGGTATTATACTACTATTTTTAAATTTCATCAATAAAAGAAATAAAGAAAACTATATTAATACAACAAAATTTCCCGTTCTTATACACACAACATTCATTTTAATATTTGCCAAAAGCCAACAATATAAAATGTATCCATAACAAAGGGAAGCAGAGCGTTGCTTTTGGTGGTGTCATGGTTTTGAACCAGTAATTAACAAAAAGGGGAAAAAAGAATTACTTATTTCTTGCTGTGAGATCTGGATTAAAACAAGAGCAAACCAGGCATAAAATTTAAAAGGAATAAAGAAAGTTTATTGACAAACTACAAGAATAAGAACACCAGAATAAACTTTTAGAAAAACCTTTTCATTTCTCACTGCCCATCATTCTTTTGTTCACATGACAACAGAGACAAAAACTTTAGAATTTTGATGGTTTAAACAATTCTTAATTCTTTCTACAGTCTTTTCCTCAGTCTCTGTAGAGAAACAGAAGTTCCTTTCTGTTAATTTATGGAGTTTCTCACAAGAAAACGATTTTTGTTATAGTTTTCTGTCTCTCTGATATCAGCTGCTCAGAGCTGCTGTTATCAGAGTTTACCCCTCCCATTCCACATCACTCTGAAATGTGTTATGGGTCATGAGTTTGGGGACAGCATTTTTAAGGATAAGTTATTCAAAGGTAAAAAGTCTTCTTCATCTGTTTCTGTGAGCTTCACTAGAAAACAGTTTTCTCATTGCCTCTCATGTTGGAGTCTGAGATACAGACTGAGTGCCCTTGTTTTTAATATTTAGTTCTGAGATCCAAAAGAACACTGAATTTCATATAATATGAAATTCATGAGCATGTTTTCATGGTAATACATGAAAACAAATGATAGAGTTAGATGAAAAAAGCTAAAGGTGTAGGTGTGTAGATTAGAAAGTTTCTTAAATCACTGGGTGAAAAAGTAGTTTAGAGAACAGGAGACAAGATGGAGGATTTAGGGTGTTGTCTCTTGTCCTTCTTCTTTCTTCTTCATCTTCTTCTCCTGGAGGTTTTTGGGTAATAGTGAGTGATTGGTTAGAAAATGCCGCAGTGCATCACAGAGGTGATGGGTCATTGGGTCATTAAGAAAAATAATATAGGTGTCTATTGTTAATTGGATAAAAATAGGTATAAAGATAAAAGAACTGCGTAGTTCGGGGCCATTTTGTGTATCAGACATGAAGTGTGCCACAAGGCCTTGTTTGTACCATCAGAAGAAAGAAATGTTCCAAATTGCAAAGATTAACCTTGTGACCAGCCTGGAGAGACCTGTTAAGTTTTGTAAGGATCCTTCAGTAAACACGAGAAACAAGATTCTAACGAGCTCGAGAGTTTACTTCGAATCATAAAGACTGAGATAAGTGGAACTCCCCACGAGGGAGGATCCCAGAAGAATTCAGCCCAAAGGAGGCTGAGAGACTAGAGAAACTGTATCTACAGAGAATTCAGCCCAGAGAAGGCTGAGAAATTAGAGAAAAGCTGTATCTACAGAGAATTCAGCCCAGAGAAGGCTGAGAAATTAGAGAAAAGCTGTATCTACAGAGAATTCAGCCCAGAGAAGGCTGGGAAATTAGAGAAAAGCTGTATCTACAGAGAATTCAGCCCAGAGAAGGCTGGGAAATTAGAGAAAAGCTGTATCTACAGAGAATTCAGCCCAGAGAAGGCTGGGGAACTAGAGAAGAGTTGTATCCACAGAGAACTGAGCCCAGGAGAGGCAGAGAGAGAGAGGTAACATCTCAAGGCTTCAAATCTCCCAGCACTTCACTATCCCATAATTACTCTACTTTTTACTCAAATTTACACTTTGAACACTCTATTCCTCCCCATTCTCCATCATGAGTTAAAGGAGTTCTTTTCAGGACTTCATTGTCCATCCCCATAGTTTTAACAGAAAGATATTTCAGCTTAATTAAAGCATCTCCTTAATTCTCTACCTTTCTTGAAGCTTTTCTTTCTTTCTTGTCACTGGTAGTTTATAAAGTCTTTTTTCATGTCGATCACTCTCTTTTTTTTTTCTCTGGATAAAAAGATGAATCCGCAAGTCTCATCTGGATAAGAAAGAATTAAAATCCTGCCCAAGCTTTTGTAGATGGTTTGGTGATCTCTGCTGAACAGGAGCTGGAGCCGTCTGCGATGGAAAGTTCCTCACGGCTGCTCTGGAGAGTGTGGTCGGTGTCTCTGCTCGCTGCAGGCTCAGAGCTCTTCTCCTTCCTCACTCGACACTTTCTGGTAAATTCCATCACGGCAAAACCTGCAGCCAAGCCAGGAACCGGCCTGGCCCGGCTTGGGCTGGGCAGGGAACCCGAGACCGGAGCTCTGCTGCCTTTCACAGCCAAGAAACAAAGAGAACAAGAGAGTTCTGGTTTTACACTTTAAGGTGGGGTTCACAAGTTGATTCCCCTTTTCAATGGCTAAAACTGCTGTCAGTTCTCAGCAATGACCGATAATTGGTCAGGAGAAAGACTCCAGGCAGTCCCCAGCAACTTGAACTTTCTCCAAGGTGAAGTAACCCCATGACACCCGGCTTGGCTCGGGGCAAGCTCCCGCTGGCCCCATCTCCCGGCCGGGAGAACGGCAGTGTAGGAGACCCTTTCTGGGACGGTGTGAGACACGACAAAGAGCTCTATAAGCGAGTCAGGGGTTAGACGTTTATTTCAGGGCGTGGGATAGAGAGAGAGAGGGAGCTCTGCTATGAGCCAGCAGACAGAGCTCAAAGCGGGCTCAGAGAGAGCAATACAAAATAGGGTAAAATACGAATACAGGAGTTCAAGAGTTAAGATTGCTAAGAAAGAGAGGAACAGAACAGAACAGAAGTGAGAGAGCCGGGAAAAAAGAGAGAGCTAAGAGAGACCAAGAGAAGAGTGAAGAGTGAAGAGTTAAGAGTTACTAAGAGTTAGGAGAGACCAAGAGAGCGAACTCTCTTTTACAATTACTTATATAACCTATACATTGAATATTCTATTCCTTTACTAACCAATCTTTCTAAGTATCCTAATACAGTAACATTTGTGTGCAACCTATAGAAATCGCTATTTTTGCATATTTTTAGTTATCTCAGGGTCTTTCAGACCTTTCCTTATAAGGCTGGGGAGAGGGGTCTCAGCTTGGTTTTATTGGGGGACAGAATGTGTTCTGGCACACCAGCCCGGTTTATTTGAATTATTCAAACCGTGCTTTCATTTGTATTTCTTCCTCAGCCTTTCTGGCTACAGAGTCATATTTATAATTTCTTTCTAATTCTACCTTCCCAACAGGCAGGACCAGCCCGGCCCCCGCCCGGCCACGTGGGCTGGGCAGGGAACCGGAGACCGGAGCTCTGCTGCCTTTCACAGCCAAGAAACAAAGAGAACCACAGAGCTCTGGTTTTACACTTTAAGGTGGGGTTCACAAGTTGATTCCACTTTTCAACGGCTAAAACTGCTGTCAATTCTCAGCAATGACCGATAATTGGTCAGGAGAAAGACTCCAGGCAGTCCCCAGCAACTTTAACTTTCTCCAAGGTAAAGTAACTTCATGACAGCTGGGCAGGGAACCGGAGACCGGAGCTCTGCTGCCTTTCACAGCCAAGAAACAAAAAGCCCAAGAGAGCTCTGGTTTTACACTTTAAGGTGGGGTTCACAAGTTGATTCCACTTTTCAACGGCTAAAACTGCTGTCAATTCTCAGCAATGACCGATAATTGGTCAGGAGAAAGACTCCAGGCAGTCCCCAGCAACTCCAACTTTCTCCAAGGTGAAGTAACCCCATGACAATCCCCACCCCCCCCCCATCAAATTCCGATTTTCCATGGATCAAAATTCCCATTTTTTCCCAATTTTCCACAGATCCAAAATCCCGTTTTTCCCAATTTTCCATGGATTAAAAACCAGATTTTTCCCCATTTTCCATGAACAAAAATCCCATTTTTCCCATTTTTCCATGGATCCAAAATCCCATTTTTCCCATTTTTCCACAGATAAAAAATCCCATTTTCCCTAATTTTTCCATGGACCAAAAATCCGATTTTTCCCAATTTTCCATTGATCAAAATCCCATTTTTCCCATTTTTCCATGGATCAAAAATCCCTTTTTCCATAGATCCAAAATCCCATTTTTCCCAAATTTTCTGTGGATCAGAAATCCCATTTCCCTGATTTTCCATAGATCAAAAATCACATTTTTCCCAATTTTCCACAGATCAAAATCCCATTTTCCCTGTTTTTCCACAGGTCAAAACCCCATTTTTTCCCATTTTTCCATGAACCAAAAATCCCGTTTTCCCTGATTTTCCATGGACCAAAAATCCGATTTTTCCCAATTTTCTATGGATCAAAAACCAGATTTTTCCCAATTTTCCATGGACCAAAAATCCCATTTTCCATAGATCCAAAATCCCATTTTTCCCGATTCTCCATGGATAAAAAATCCCATTTTCCCCATTTTTCCACGAATAAAAATTCCCATTTTTATTAACCAATAAAAGAAGTCCCAAAACCAGAGATTGGGGGAGGCTGGTCCAGAACATTCCAAAGGTTTCCAGAAGGTTCCGAAGGTTTCCAGAACATTCCAAAGGTTTCCAGAAGGTTCCGAAGGTTTCTATGGAGGTTCTAGAAGTTTCTATGGGGTTTCTAGAGGTTTCTATGGAGGTTCCAGATGTTTCTATGGAGGTTCCAGATGTTCCTATGGAGTTCTAGAGGTTTCTATGGAGGTTCCAGATGTTCCTATGGATGTTCCAGATGTTCCTATGGAGTTCTAGAGGTTTCTATGGAGGTTCCAGATGTTTCTATGGAGGTTCCAGATGTTCCTATGGAGGTTCCAGATGTTTCTATGGAGGTTCTAGATGTTTCTATTGGGTTTCTGAAGGTTCTTATGTGATTTCTAGAAGTTTCCATGAGGGTTCCAGAAGTTTCTATGGAGGTTCTAGATGTTTCTGTGGGGTTTCTGGAGGTTCTTATGGGGTTTCTAGAAGTTTCCATGGAGATTCCAGAAGTTTCTATGGAGGTTCTAGATGTTTCTATTGGGTTTCTGAAGGTTCTTATGTGATTTCTAGAAGTTTCCATGAGGGTTCCAGAAGTTTCTATGGAGGTTCTAGATGTTTCTATGGGGTTTCTGGAGGTTCTTATGGGGTTTCTAGAAGTTTCCATGAGGGTTCCAGAAGTTTCTATGGAGGTTCTAGGTGTTTCTATGGGGTTTCTGGAGGTTCTTCTGGAGGTTCTAGAGGTTCTCATGGGGTTCCAGACTGACCTAGACCGTTCTAGAGGTTCCAGAGGCTCTAGACCGTTCTAGAGGTTCCAGAAGGTTCTAGACAGTTCTAGAGGTTCTAGAAGGTTCTAGATCGTTCTAGAGGTTCTAGAGGTTCTAGACTGTTCTAGAGGTTCTAGAGGTTCTAGAAGGTTCTAGAGGTTCTAGAGGTTCTAGAAGGTTCTAGGAGGTTCTAGAAGGTTCTAGAGGTTCTAGATCGTTCTAGAGGCTCTAGAGGTTCTAGAAGGTTCTAGACTGTTCTAGATGTTCTAGAAGGTTCTAGAAGGTTCTAGAGGTTCTAGAGGTTCTAGAAGGTTCTAGAGGTTCTAGAAGGTTCTAGAGGTTCTAGCGGTTCTAGAAGGTTCTAGACTGTTCTAGAGGTTCTAGATCGTTCTAGAGGTTCTAGAAGGTTCTAGATCGTTCTAGAAGGTTCTAGACCGTTCTAGAGGTTCTAGATCGTTCTAGAAGGTTCTAGATCGTTCTAGAAGGTTCTAGAGGTTCTAGACTGTTCTAGAAGGTTCTAGAAGGTTCTAGACTGTTCTAGACTGTTCTAGATAGTTCTAGAGGTTCTAGAAGGTTCTAGAGGTTCTAGAAGGTTCTAGGAGGTTCTAGACTGTTCTAGATGTTCTAGGAGGTTCTAGAGGTTCTAGAAGGTTCTCGATGGTTCTAGAGGTTCTAGAAGGTTCTAGAGGTTCTAGACTGTTCTAGACGGTTCTAGAAGGTTCTAGAAGGTTCTAGAAGGTTCTAGACTGTTCTAGAGGTTCTAGAAGGTTCTAGAAGGTTCCAGATGGTTCTAGAAGGTTCTATGGGTTCCAGATGGTTCCAGATGGTTCCAGGTGGTTCTATGGGGTTCCAGAAGCATCTTTGGGGTTCTGACTGTGTTATGGGCTTCTTCTATGGGGTTCTGGATGTTTCTATGGGGTTCTACAGGAACCTACGAGGTTCTAGAAGCATCTATGGGGTTCCTATGGGGTTTCTATGAGGTTCTAGAAGCATCTATGGGGTTTCTATGGGGTTCTGGAGGTTTCTATGGGGTTCTAGAAGCATCTATGAGGTTCCTATGGGGTTTCTATGGGGTTCTAGAAGCATCTATGGGGCTCTAAAAGCATTTATGGGGTTCTGGAGGTTTCTGTGGGGTTTCTGGAGGATTCTATGGGGTTCTGGAGGATTCTATGGGGTTCTGGAGGATTCTATGGGGTTCTGGAGGTTTCTGTGGGGTTCTGGATGTGTCTACGGGGTTCTGGATGTTTCTAGGAGGGTTCCAAAAGTATTTATGGGGTTTCTGGATGTTTCTATGGGATTCTAGAAGCATTTATGATGTTCCTATGGGGTTTCTATGGGGTTCTAGAAGCATCTATGGGGTTCCTATGGGGTTTCTATGGGGTTCTAGAGACATCTATGGGCTTCTAGAAGCATCTGTGGGGTTCCTATGGGGTTTCTATGGGGTTCTTGAAGCATCTATGGAGTTCTGGAGGTTTCTGTGGGGTTCTAGAGGATTCTATGGGATTCTACAGGCATCTATGAGGTTCTAGAAGCATCTATGAGGTTTCTATGGGGTTTCTATGGGGTTCTAGAAGCATCTATGGGGTTTCTGGATGTTTCTATGGGGTTCCACAAGCATCTATGAGGTTCTAGAGACATCGATGGGCTTCTAGAAGCATCTACGAGGTTCCTATGGGGTTTCTATGAGGTTCTAGAAGTATCTATGAGGTTCCTATGGGGTTTCTATGGGGTTCTGGAGGTTTCCATGGGGTTCTTCAGGCATCTATGGGTTTCTAGAGACACCTATGGGGTTCTAGAAGCATTTATTATGTTCCTATGGGGTTTCTATGGGGTTCTAGAAGCATCTATGGGGTTTCTATGAAGTTCTGGAGGTTTCTATGGGGTTCTAGAAGCATCTATGAGGTTCCTATGGGGTTTCTATGGGGTTCTAGAAGCATCTATGGGGTTCTAGAAGCATTTATGGGGTTCTGGAGGATTCTATGGGGTTTCTGGAGGATTCTATGGGGTTTCTGGAGGTTTCTGTGGGGTTTCTGGAGGTTTCTGTGGGGTTCTGGATGTGTCTATGGGGTTTCTGGAGGATTCTATGGGGTTCTGGAGGTTTCTGTGGGGTTCTGGATGTGTCTGTGGGGTTCTAGAAGCATCTATGGGGTTCTAGAAGCATTTATGATGTTCCTATGGGGTTTCTATGGGGTTCTAGAAGCATCTATGGGGTTCTAGAAGCATCTATGAGGTTCCTATGGGTTTCTAGAGACATCTATGGGGCTCTAGAAGCATCTATGGGGTTCTGGAGGTTTCTATGGAGTTCTAAAGCCATTTATGAGGTTGTAGAGATTTTTATTGAGTTCTAGAAGCATCTTTGGGGTTCTAAAATAATTTGTGAGGTTCTAGAGGTTTCTATGGGGTTCTAGAAGCATCTATGGGGTTCTAGAAGCATCTATGGGGTTCTAAAAGCATCTATGAGGTTTCTATGAGGTTTCTATGGGGTTCTGGAGGTTTCCATGGGGTTCTTCAGGCATCTATGAGGTTCTAGAAGCATTTATGGAGTTCTAGATGTTTGTATGGGCTTCTAGAAGCATCTATGGGGTTCTCTAAGCATTTATGATGTTCCTATGGGGTTTCTATGAGGTTCTAGAAGCATTTATGGAGTTCTAGAGGTTTCTATGGGGTTCTGGAGGTTTCCATGGGGTTCTAGAAGCATCTATGGGGTTCTAGAAGCATCTATGATGTTCCTATGGGGTTTCTATAGGCTTCTAGAAGCATCTATGGGGTTCTAACAGCATCTATGGGGTTCCAGCTGCATCCAGAAGCTTCTGGAGGCACCTCCAGCTGCCCGAGGCCTCGGCTCCTCACTTCTCCTGGTAGTGCCTCCCCGATCCCGACCTCTCCAGCCACCTGTCCTGTTCCTCCAGCACCACCCTGAGCACGGAGTCGGTGGCCCTGGACATGGTGGCCGTCACCTTGACGGGCCCGGCGCTGACGCTGGCGCTGCCGTGGCCCTTGCCCAGGGTGACACGGTGGAACTGGATCTCCACCTCGGAGCTGGAGTAGGAACCCCTGACGTTCCTGGGCTTCTGGATGTGTCCACGGGGTTCTGGAGGTTTCTGTGGGGTTCTGGAGGTTTCTGTGGGGTTCTGGATGTGTCTATGGGATTCTGGAGGTTTCTGTGGGGTTTCTGGAGGTGTCTATGGGGTTCTGGAGGTTTCTGTGGGGTTTCTGAAGGATTCTATGGGGTTCTGGAGGATTCTATGGGGTTCTGGAGGTTTCTGTGGGGTTCTGGATGTGTCTACGGGGTTCTAGATGTTTCTATGGGGTTCTAAAAGCATTTATGGGGTTTCTGGATGTTTCTATGGGGTTCTACAGGCATCTATGAGGTTCTAGAAGCATTTATGGAGTTCTAGATGTTTCTATGGGGTTCTAGAAGCATCTATGGGCTTCTCAAAGCATCTATGAGTTTCCTATGGGGTTTCTATGGGGTTCTAACAGCATCTATGGGGTTCTAGAAGCATCTATGAGGTTCCTATGAGGTTTCTATGGGGTTCTAGAAGCATCTATGGGGTTCTAACAGCATCTATGGGGTTCCAGCTGCATCCAGAAGCTTCTGGAGACACCTCCAGCTGCCCGAGGCCTCGGCTCCTCACTTCTCCTGGTAGTGCCTCCCCGATCCCGACCTCTCCAGCCACCTGTCCTGTCCCTCCAGCACCACCCTGAGCAGGGAGTCGGTGGCCCTGGACATGGTGGCCGTCACCTTGACGGGCCCGGCGCTGACGCTGGCGCTGCCGTGGCCCTTGCCCAGGGTGACGCGGTGGAACTGGATCTCCACCTGGGAGCTGGAGTAGGAACCCCTGACGTTCCTGGGCTTCTGGATGTGTCCACGGGGTTCTGGAGGTTTCTGTGGGGTTCTGGAGGTGTCTATGGGGTTTCTGGAGGTGTCTATGGGGTTCTGGAGGTTTCTGCGGGGTTTCTGGAGGATTCTACGGGGTTCTGGAGGTTTCTATGGGGTTCTGGAGGTTTCTGTGGGGTTTCTGAAGGATTCTATGGGGTTCTGGAGGATTCTATGGGGTTCTGGAGGTTTCTGTGGGGTTCTGGATGTGTCTACGGGGTTCTAGATGTTTCTATGGGGTTCTAAAAGCATTTATGGGGTTTCTGGATGTTTCTATGGGGTTCTACAGGCATCTATGAGGTTCTAGAAGCATTTATGGAGTTCTAGATGTTTCTATGGGGTTCTAGAAGCATCTATGGGCTTCTCAAAGCATCTATGAGTTTCCTATGGGGTTTCTATGGGGTTCTAACAGCATCTATGGGGTTCTAGAAGCATCTATGAGGTTCCTATGGGGTTTCTATGGGTTTCTAACAGCATCTATGGGGTTCCAGCTGCATCCAGAAGCTTCTGGAGACACCTCCAGCTGCCCGAGCCCTCGGCTCCTCACTTCTCCTGGTAGTGCCTCCCCGATCCCGACCTCTCCAGCCACCCGTCCTGTTCCTCCAGCACCACCCTGAGCACGGAGTCGGTGGCCCCGGACATGGTGGCCGTCACCTTGACGGGCCCGGCGCTGACGCTGGCGCTGCCGTGGCCCTTGCCCAGGGTGACGCGGTGGAACTGGATCTCCACCTCGGAGCTGGAGTAGGAACCCCTGGCCATGCGCTCGTAGGTGCTCTCCAGGGGGTTCAGGTGGACCTTCTCCATGGACAGCTCCAAGCCCAGCTCCATGGAGAACTTGTTGTAGTCGATGGGGTTGGAGAAGTAGATGGCCAAGGTGAAGGACTCGGATTCGTAGACCAGGATCCCGGCCACGCCCCAGAAGGGGAAGCTACCCGGGAAGGTGCAGCTGTCCTTGGATCCAGGGGACAGCTCGGGGAGGGGCGGAGCCGAGCAGCGGCCGCACTCCAGGAAGGTCCTGGGGGCAGGAACGGGGTGGGGTCAGCAGGAGAAACCAGTGGGATCAGGGGGAGAAGATGGTGGGATCAGGAGATGTTGGTGGGATCAGGGGATGTTGGTGGGATCAGGAGATGTTGGTGGGATCAGGAGATGTTGGTGGGATCAGGGGATGTTGGTGGGATCAGATGTTGGTGGGATCAGGAGATGTTGGTGGGATCAGGGGATGTTGGTGGGATCAGATGTTGGTGGGATCAGGAGATGTTGGTGAGATCAGGGAACCTTGGTGGGATCAGGAGATGTTTGGATCAGCAGGAGATGTTGGTGGGCTCAGGGGATGGAGGGATCAGGAGATGGTGGGATCAGGAAATGTTGGTGAGATCAGGAGATGTTGGTGGGATCAGGAGATGTTGGTGGGATCAGATGTTGGTGGGATCAGATGGTGGTGGGATCAGGAGATGTTGGTGGGATCAGGGAGAGAAGATGGTGGAATCAGGAGATGTTGGTGGGATCAGGGAACGTTGGTGGGATCAGGAGATGCTGGTGGGATCAGGAGATGTTGGTGGGATCAGGAGAAGTTGGTGGGATCAGGGAACCTTGGTGGGATCAGGGAACGTTGGTGGGATCAGGAGATGTTGGTGGGATCAGGGAACGTTGGTGGGATCAGGAGATGTTGGTGGGATCAGGGAACGTTGGTGGGATCAGGAGATGTTGGTGGGATCAGATGCTGGTGGGATCAGGAGATGTTGGTGGGATCAGGAGAAGTTGGTGGGATCAGGGAACCTTGGTGGGATCAGGAGATGTTGGTGGGATCAGGGAACGTTGGTGGGATCAGGAGATGTTGGTGGGATCAGGGAACGTTGGTGGGATCAGGAGATGTTGGTGGGATCAGGGAACGTTGGTGGGATCAGGAGATGTTGGTGGGATCAGGAGATGTTGGTGGGATCAGGGGATGGTGGGATCAGGAGATGTTGGTGGGATCAGGAGAAGCTGGTGGGATCAGGGAACGTTGGTGGGATCAGGGAACCTTGGTGGGATCACCATGGGCTGGAGTTGATCCCGCTCCTGCCCCTGATCCCTCCATGGGTGGAAGGTCCCACCCCTAGCTGCCCCGAGGGTCCCCCCGGTCCCACCCGGTCCCACCTGGGTGTCCTCAGGGAGATGTTCCGGGTGTTGTTGGAGATCTCGATCTGCACCGAGCGGCTCAGCAGCGACCCCATCCTCGGGTCTGGGATCTCCTCAGCTCTGGGATCTCCTCAGCTCCGGGATCTCCTCAGCTCTGGGATCTCCTCAGCTCTGGGATCTCCTCAGCTCCGGGATCTCCTCAGCTCCTGGATCTCCTCGGCTCTGGGATCTCCTCGGGTTTGGGATCTCCTCGGCTCTGGGATCTCCTCGGGTCCGGGATCTCCTCGGGTCTGGGATCTCCTCGGCTCTGGGATCTCCTCGGGTCTGGGATCTCCTCGGGTCTGGGATCTCCTCGGGTCTGGGATCTCCTCGGGTCTGGGATCTCCTCAGGTCTGGGATCTCCTCGGCTCTGGGATCTCCTCAGGTCTGGGATCTCCTCGGGTTTGGGATCTCCTCGGGTCTGGGATCTCCTCGGGTCTGGGATCTCCTCAGGTCAGGGATCTCCTCAGCTCTGGGGTCTCCTCGGGTCTGGGATCTCCTCAGCTCTGGGATCTCCTTGGCTCTGGGATCTCCTCGGATCTGGGATCTCCTCAGCTCTGGGGTCTCCTCGGGTCCGGGATCTCCTCGGGTCCGGGATCTCCTCAGCTCCAAGATCTCCTCAGCTCTGGGATCTATTGCTGTACAAAACCCTCGCTCGCGGTGAGAGACTTCTCCAGGGTGAAGCTGTTCAGGTGTCAGCAGCTGAGGGTAGAGAGAGGGAGAGACCCATGTCCACCACCAGCCTCGGTGTCACCGTGGCCAGGGAGGGACAGAGCCGTGTCCACCACCAGCCTCGGTGTCACCGTGGCCAGACAGGGACAGAGCCGTGTCCACGACCAGCCTCGGTGTCACCGTGGCCAGACAGGGACAGAGCCGTGTCCACCACCAGCCTCGGTGTCACCGTGGCCAGAGAGGGACAGAGCCGTGTCCACCACCAGCCTCGGTGTCACCGTGGCCAGAGAGGGACAGAGCCGTGTCCACCACCAGCCTCGGTGTCACCGTGGCCAGGGAGGGAGGGAGAGGAGCGAGGAGAGCAGGAGGAGAGAGGTTCAAGAGGGGGAGGGAGGAACCAGGAGAGAGAGGGGGAGAGCGAGGAGAACCAGGGAGGCTCAGGAGAGAGAGGAGAACAGGAGAAGACCAAGAGGGGACACAGGGGACTCGAGAGAGGACAACGAGAGCGACAGAGAAGGGGGAGAAGTGTGGGAGAGAGGGAAAACCGAGAGAGCCGAGTTCCTGTCCCAACACAATTTATCTGTTTCTCCAGGAATATTTTCACCCCCAGGATCCAACCAGCAGCAGCCACACCCACCAAAGGACTTCCATCCACCCTGGAGAAATGACTTCATTCCCATTCCCACCTCTAGAAGCTTTCAGAAGTCTTCTCCAGCTGCCGGACCTTTGGATTCTTTATCAGGAGAAGGAATTTCATCCGTTGGGGGATCTCCTTTATCTGGCCGGGTTTTTGTTCTTTGGGTATTCATTAACCGGCGCTCGATATCCCATGGCTCAAAGCCAGCTTTCGTTTCTGCTCCCGCTCAGGACTTCTGATGGTCACCATCTTCTGCTGAATGATCCTGTTGGTGAGGTTTCCCTGTTTTGTCCTCCTCTGTAGGATCTCCTCAAGTCCAGGGTCTCCTCAGGTCCAGGATCTCCTCAGGTCCAGGGTCTCCTCAGCTCCAGGATCTCCTCAGCTCCAGGATCTCCTCAGCTCCAGGGTCTCCTCAGCTCCGGGATCTCCTCAGCTCCGGGATCTCCTCACTTGGGGTCTCCTCATTTGGAGTCTCCTCAGGTCCAGGGTCTTCTCAGCTCCAGGGTCTCCTCATTTGGGGTCTCTTCATTTGGGGTCTCCTCATTTGGGGTCTCCTCATTTGGGGTCTCTTCATTTGGGGTCTCCTCATTTCGGGTCTCCTCAGCTCCAGGGTCTCCTCATTTGGGGTCTTCTCAGCTCTGGGGTCTCCTCAGCTGCTCTGGGATCTCCTCAGCTCTGGGGTCTCCTCATTTGGGGTCTCCTCATTTGGGGTCTCCTCAGGTCCAGGGTCTTCTCAGCTCCAGGGTCTCCTCATTTGGGGTCTCTTCATTTGGGGTCTCCTCATTTGGGGTCTCCTCATTTGGGGTCTCCTCAGCTCCAGGATCTCCTCATTTGGGGTCTCCTCAGCTCCAGGATCTCCTCATTTGGGGTCTCCTCATTTGGGGTCTCCTCAGCTCCAGGGTCTCCTCATTTGGGGTCTTCTCAGCTCCAGGGTCTCCTCATTTGGGGTCTTCTCAGCTCTGGGGTCTCCTCAGCTGCTCTGGGATCTCCTCAGCTCTGGGGTCTCCTCATTTGGGGTCTCCTCATTTGGGGTCTCCTCAGCTCCAGGATCTCCTCACTTGGGGTCTCCTCAGCTCTGGCATCTTCTTGGCTCTGGGATCTCCTCAGCTCTGGGGTCTCCTCACTCAGGATCTCCTCACTCGGGGTCTCCTCAGCTTTGGCATCTCCTCATTTGGGATCTCCTCAGCTCCAGACCCTCCTGCCCCGCTCTGGGATCTCCTGCCCCACTCTGGGATCTCCTGCCCCACTGGGATCTCCTGCCCCACTGGGATCTCCTGCCCCACTGGGATCTCCTGCCCCACACTGGGACCTCCTGCCCCACTCTGGGATCTCCTGCCCCACACTGGGACCTCCTGCCCCACTCTGGGATCTCCTGCCCCACTCTGGGACCTCCTGCCCCACTCCGGGGTCTCCTGCCCCACTCTGGGATCTCCTGCCCCACTCCGGACCCTCCTGCCCTGCTCTGGGATCTCCTGCCCCATTCTGAGATCTCCTGCCCCACTCTGGGATCTCCTGCCCCACTGGGACCTCCTGCCCCACTCTGAGATCTCCTGCCCCACTCTGGGATCTCCTGCCCCACTCTGGGATCTCCTGCCCCATTCTGAGATCTCCTGCCCCACTGGGATCTCCTGCCCCACTCTGGGATCTCCTGCCCCACTCTGGGATCTCCTGCCCCACTGGGATCTCCTGCCCCATTCTGAGATCTCCTGCCCCACTGGGATCTCCTGCCCCACTCTGGGATCTCCTGCCCCACTGGGATCTCCTGCCCCACTCTGGGATCTCCTGCCCCACTCTGGGATCTCCTGCCCCACTGGGATCTCCTGCCCCACTCTGGGATCTCCTGCCCCACTGCAGGATCTCCTGCCCCACTCTGGGGTCTCCTGCCCCACTGCAGGATCTCCTGCCCCACTCTGGGACCTCCTGCCCCACTCCGGGGTCTCCTGCCCCACACTGGGACCTCCTGCCCCACTCTGGGGTCTCCTGCCCCACTGGGATCTCCTGCCCCACTCTGGGACCTCCTGCCCCACTCCGGGGTCTCCTCCCGGTGCTCCTGGCCCAGCCAAAGTTGATCTTTTGTCCCCGCTCGGAGCTTTCGCTTTCACCCGCGGGATTTCCCGGAATGGGGGGACTGGGAGGAACTGGGAGGGACTGGGAGGGAACTGGGAGGGACTGGGAGGGAACTGGGAAGGACTGGGAGGGACTGGGAGGGACTGGGAGAGACTGGGAGGGAACTGGGAGGGACTGGGAGGGAACTGGGAGGGACTGGGAGGGAACTGGGAGGGACTGGGAGGGAACTGGGAGTGACTAGGAGGGACTGGGAGGGAACTGGGAGGGACTGGGAGGGACTGGGAGGGAACTGGGAGGGACTGGGAGGGAACTGGGAGGGACTGGGAGGGAACTGGGAGGGACTGGGAGGAACTGGGAAGGACTGGGAGGGAACTGGGAGTGACTGGGAGGGACTGGTTTAATTCTCCAGTATAACCGATTTAACTGGTTTAATTCTTCAATATAACCGAATGAACTGGTTTAAATGGTTTAACTGGTTTAATCCTCCAGTATAACTGGTGTGACTGGTTTAACTGGTTTGATTCTTCAGTGTAACTGGTGCAATGTGTCTATGGGGTTCTAGAGGCTTCTATGGGGGTTCTAAAATCATTTATGGGCTTCTAAAAGCATCTATGGAATTCTGGAGGTTTCTCTGGGCTTCTGGATGTGTCTATGGGTTTCTGGAAGCATCTATGGGGTTCTAGAAGCATCTATGGGGTTCTAGATGTGTCTATGGGATTCTACAGGCATCTATGGGGTTCTAGAAGCATCTATGAGGTTCTAGAAGCATTTGTTATGTTCCTATGGGATTTCTATGGGGTTCCAGAAACATCTATGGGGTTCTAGAAGCATCTATGGGGTTCTGGAGGTTTCTATGGGGTTCTGGAGGTTTCTATGGGGTTCTACAGGCATCTATGAGGTTCTAGAAGCACTTATGGAGTCCTAGATGTTTCTATGGGGTTCTAGAAGCATCTATGGGGTTCCTATGGGGTTCCTATGGGGTTCTAGAGACATCTATGGAATTCTAGAAGCTTCTATGGGGTTCTAAAAGCATTTATGGGGTTTCTGGATGTTTCTATGGGGTTCTAGAAGATTCTATGGGGTTCTAGATATTTCTATGGGATTCTAGAAGCATCTATGAGGTTCTAGAAGCATTTATGGAGTTCTAGATGTTTCTGTGGGGTTCTAGAAGCATCTATGGGGTTCTAGAAGCATCTATGAGGTTCCTATGGGGTTTCTATGGGGTTCTAGAGACATCTATGGGTTTCTCACAGCATCTATGGGGTTCTAGAAGCATCTATGGGGTTCTAACAGCATCTATGAGGTTCTAGAAGCATTTATGAGGTTCCTATGAGGTTTCTATGGGGTTCTAACAGCATCTACGGGGTTCCAGAAGCACTCATGGGGTTCCAGCTGCATCCAGAAGCTTCTGGAGACACCTCCAGCTGCCCGAGCCCTCGGCTCCTCACTTCTCCTGGTAGTGCCTCCCCGATCCCGACCTCTCCAGCCACCCGTCCTGTCCCTCCAGCACCACCCTGAGCACGGAGTCGGTGGCCCTGGACATGGTGGCCGTCACCTTGACGGGCCCGGCGCTGACGCTGGCGCTGCCGTGGCCCTTGCCCAGGGTGACGCGGTGGAACTGGATCTCCACCTCGGAGCTGGAGTAGGAACCCCTGACGTTCCTGGGCTTCTGGATGTGTCCACGGGGTTCTGGAGGTTTCTGTGGGGTTCTGGAGGTTTCTGTGGGGTTCTGGATGTGTCTATGGGATTCTGGAGGTTTCTGTGGGGTTTCTGGAGGTGTCTATGGGGTTCTGGAGGTTTCTGTGGGGTTTCTGAAGGATTCTATGGGGTTCTGGAGGATTCTATGGGGTTCTGGAGGTTTCTGTGGGGTTCTGGATGTGTCTACGGGGTTCTAGATGTTTCTATGGGGTTCTAAAAGCATTTATGGGGTTTCTGGATGTTTCTATGGGGTTCTACAGGCATCTATGAGGTTCTAGAAGCATTTATGGAGTTCTAGATGTTTCTATGGGGTTCTAGAAGCATCTATGGGCTTCTCAAAGCATCTATGAGTTTCCTATGGGGTTTCTATGGGGTTCTAACAGCATCTATGGGGTTCTAGAAGCATCTATGAGGTTCCTATGGGGTTTCTATGGGTTTCTAACAGCATCTATGGGGTTCCAGCTGCATCCAGAAGCTTCTGGAGACACCTCCAGCTGCCCGAGGCCTCGGCTCCTCACTTCTCCTGGTAGTGCCTCCCCGATCCCGACCTCTCCAGCCACCTGTCCTGTTCCTCCAGCACCACCCTGAGCACGGAGTCGGTGGCCCCGGACATGGTGGCCGTCACCTTGACGGGCCCGGCGCTGACGCTGGCGCTGCCGTGGCCCTTGCCCAGGGTGACGCGGTGGAACTGGATCTCCACCTCGGAGCTGGAGTAGCAACCCCTGGCCATGCGCTCGTAGGTGCTCTCCAGGGGGTTCAGGTGGACCTTCTCCATGGACAGCTCCAAGCCCAGCTCCATGGAGAACTTGTTGTAGTCGATGGGGTTGGAGAAGTAGACGGCCAAGGTGAAGGACTCGGATTCGTAGACCAGGATCCCGGCCACGCTCCAGAAGGTGAAGCCACTCGGGAAGGTGCAGCTGTCCCTGGAGCCGGGGGACAGCTCGGGGAGGGGAGGAGAGGAGCAGGAGCCCCACTCCAGGAAGGTCCTGGGGGCAGGAACGGGGTGGGGTCAGCAGGAGAAACCAGTGGGATCAGGGGGAGAACATGGTGGGACCAGCAGGAGATGTTGGTGGGATCAGGAGAAGTTGGTGGGATCAGGAGATGTTGGTGGGATCAGGGGATGGTGGGATCAGGAGATGTTGGTGGGATCAGGAGATGTTGGTGGGATCAGGAGATGTTGGTGGGATCAGGGGATGGTGGGATCAGGAGATGTTGGTGAGATCAGATGTTGGTGGGATCAGGAGATGTTGGTGGGATCAGGGAACCTTGGTGGGATCAGGAGATGTTGGTGGGATCAGGAGATGTTTGGATCAGCAGGAGATGTTGGTGGGCTCAGGGGATGGAGGGATCAGGAGATGGTGGGATCAGGAGATGTTGGTGGGATCAGGAGATGTTGGTGGGATCAGGAGATGTTGGTGGGCTCAGGGGATGGAGGGATCAGGAGATGGTGGGATCAGGAGATGTTGGTGGGATCAGGAGATGTTGGTGGGATCAGGAGATGTTGGTGGGATCAGATGTTGGTGGGATCAGATGGTGGTGGGATCAGGAGATGTTGGTGGGATCAGGGAGAGAAGATGGTGGAATCAGGAGATGTTGGTGGGATCAGGGAACGTTGGTGGGATCAGGAGATGTTGGTGGGATCAGGAGAAGTTGGTGGGATCAGGAGATGTTGGTGGGATCAGGAGATGTTGGTGGGATCACCATGGGTGAAAGATCCCACCCGGAGCTGCCCCGAGGGTCCCCCCGGCCCCGCCCGGTCCCACCTGGGTGTCCTCAGGGAGATGTTCCGGGTGTTGTTGGAGATCTCGATCTGCACCGAGCGGCTCAGCAGCGACCCCATCCTTGGATCAGGGACCTCCTCAGCTCCGGGATCTCCTCGGGTCTGGGATCTCCTCGGCTCTGGGATCTCCTCGGGTCCGGGATCTCCTCGGGTCCGGGATCTCCTCGGGTCTGGGATCTCCTCGGGTCCGGGATCTCCTCGGCTCTGGGGTCTCCTCGGATCAGGAATCTCCTCGGCTCTGGAATCTCCTCAGCTCCT
The DNA here is from genome assembly GCA_038429875.1 of Poecile montanus. Classification (NCBI taxonomy): domain Eukaryota; kingdom Metazoa; phylum Chordata; class Aves; order Passeriformes; family Paridae; genus Poecile; species Poecile montanus. The sequence goes on along the minus strand of CM076539.1, from coordinate 1,670,712 downwards.
GGATCTCCTCAGCTCTGGGATCTCCTCGGCTCTGGGATCTCCTCGGCTCTGGAATCTCCTCAGCTCTGGGGTCTCCTCAGGTCCAGGATCTCCTCAGGTTTGGGATCTCCTCAGGTCTGGGATCTCCTCGGCTCTGGGGTCTCCTCAGCTCCAGACTCCTCTGCCCCACTGCAGGAACCTCTGCCCCACTCTGGGATCTCCTGCCCCACTCTGGGATCTCCTGCCCCACTCCGGGACCCCCTGCCCCACTCCTGCCCCACTGCAGCCCCCCTGCCCCACTCCGGGATCTCCTGCCCCACTCCTGCCCCACTCCTGCCCCACTCCTGCCCCACTCCTGCCCCACTCCCGCCCCACTCCTGCCCCACTCCGGGATCTCCTGCCCCACTCCTGCCCCACTCCTGCCCCACTCCTGCCCCACTCCTGCCCCACTCCTGCCCCACTCCGGGATCTCCTTCCCCACTCCTGCCCCACTCCGGGGTCTCCCCCCGGTGCTCCCGGCCCTGCCCCACTCCTGCCCCACTCCGGACCCCCCTGCCCCACTCCGGTGTCTCCTGCCCCACTGCAGCCCCCCTGCCCCACCTCTGCCCCACTCGGGTCTCTCCCCCGCTGTTCCCGTTTCTCTCCCAAGTCCCCAAATGTTGATTTCTTTTGTCCCCTCTCGGAGCTTTCGCTTTCACCCGGCCCGGCCCTTCCTGCCCGGCCCGGCGGGATTTCCCGGAATGGGGGGACTGGGGGGAACTGGGAGGGACTGGGAGAGACTGGGACGGACTGGGGGGACTGGGGGGAACTGGTTTAATTCTCCAGTATAACTGGTTTAACTGGGGGGAACTGGTTAGACTGGTTTAATGCTCCAGTATAACTGGTTTAACTGGGGGGAACTGGTTAGACTGGTTTCATGCTCCAGTATAACTGGTTAGACTGGTTTCATGCTCCAGTATAACCAGTTTAACTGGGAGGAAGTGGTTTAATGCTCCAGTATAACCAGTTTAACTGGTTTAACTGGTTTAATTCTTCAATATAACCAGTTTAACTGGGGGAAACTGGTTAGACTGGTTTAATGCTCCAGTATAACCGGTTTAACTGGGAGGAACTGGTTTAATTCTCCAGTATAACCGGTTTAACTGGGAGGAACTGGTTTAATTCTTCAATATAACCAGCTTAACTGGGAGGAACTGGTTTAATGCTCCAGTGTAACCGGTTTAACTGGTTTAGTTCTCCAATATAACTGGTAGAACTGGTTTAACTGGTTTAACTGGTGTAACTGGTTTAGTTCTCCAGTATAACTGGTGTAACCAGTTTAACTGGTTTAATTCTCCAGTATAACTGGTTTAACTGGTTTGACTGGTTTAATTCTCTATTATAACTGGTTTAACTGGTTTAATTCTCCAATATAACTGGTTTAACTGGTTTGACTGGTTTAGTTCTCCAGTATAACTGGTTTAACTGGTTTAATTCTCCAATATAACTGGTTTAACTGGTTTGACTGGTTTAGTTCTCCAATAGAACCGGACCCCCAAGTTTGGGGTCCCCAAGTTTTAGGGGTTGTGGGAGGATTTTGGGGGGATTTGGGGGGGTTTGAAAGGGTTTGGAGGGGTCTGGGGGGATTTTTGGGGGAGGATTTCGGGGAATTTTGAAGGGAAAATTTGGGGGGATTTGGGGGGGATTTTGGGGGGATTTTGGGGGGGATTTTGGGGGGATTTTGGGGGGATTTTGGGGGGATTTTGAGGGGGATTTTGGAGGATTTTGGGGGAAGATTTGGGAGGGATTTTAGGGGATTTGAGAGGGATTTGGGGAGGTCGGGGGGGATTTTTGGGGGGGGATTTTGGGGAATTTTGAAGGGGAGATTGAGGAAGATTTTAGGAGGGATTTTAGGGGGGAAAATTTGGGAGGGATTTTAGTGGGGAATTTGAGAAGGATTTGGGGGAATTTGGGGGCTCTGGGAGGGATTTTAGGGGGAATTTTGGAGGGTTTGGGGGAAGGTTTGAGGGGAAGATTTTGGAGGGATTTTAGGGGGGATTTGGGAGGGATTTTAGGGGCTCTGGGAGGGATTTTAGTGGGGAAAATTCGGGAGGGATTTTAGGGGATTTGGGAAGGATTTGGGAGCGATTTTAGGGGAAAAATTTGGGAGAGATTTTAGGGAATTTGTGAAGGATTTGGGAGGGGTTTTAGGGGCTCTGGGAAGGATTTTAGTGGGGGATTTTGGGAGGGTTTGGGGGAATTTGAAAGGAAAATTTTGGGGGGATTTTAGGGGATTTGGGAGGGATTTTAGGGGGGAATTTGGGAGAGATTTTAGGGAATTTGGGAAGGATTTTAGGGGGGAATTTGGGAGGGATTTTAGTGGGGAATTTGAGAAGGATTTGGGTGAATTTGGGAAGGATTTGGGAGCGATTTTAGGGGGAAAATTGAGGAGAGATTTTAGGGAATTTGGGAAGGATTTGGGAGGGATTTTAGGGGGAAAATTCGTGACGGATTTTAGGGGATTTGGGAAGGATTTGGGAAGGATTTTAGTGGGGAAAATTTGGGAGGGATTTGGGAAGGATTCGGGAGGGATTTTAGTGGGAATTTGGGAGGGATTTTAGGGGATTTGGGAGCGATTTTAGGGGGAAAATTTGGGAGAGATTTTAGGGAATTTGGGAAGGATTTGGGAGCGATTTTAGGGGGAAAATTTGGGAGGGATTTTAGGGGATTTGGGAGGGATTTTAGTGGGGAAAATTTGGGAGGGATTTTAGGGAATTTGGGAAGGATTTGGGAGCGATTTTAGGGGGAAAATTTGGGAGGGATTTTAGTGGGGAATTTGGGAGAGATTTTAGGGAATTTGTGAAGGATTTGGGAGGGATTTTAGGGGATCTGGGAAGGATTTTAGTGGGGAATTTGGGAGGGATTTTAGGGGCTCTGGGAGGGATTTTAGGGGGGGATTTTGGGAGGGTTTGGGGGAATTTGAAAGGAAAATTTTGGGGGGATTTTAGGGGATTTGGGAGGGATTTTAGTGGGGAATTTGGGAGAGATTTTAGGGAATTTGGGAAGGATTTGGGAGGGATTTTAGGGGGAAAATTCGTGACGGATTTTAGGGGATTTGGGAAGGATTTGGGAAGGATTTTAGTGGGGAAAATTTGGGAGGGATTTGGGAAGGATTCGGGAGGGATTTTAGTGGGAATTTGGGAGGGATTTTAGGGAATTTGGGAGGGATTTTAGTGGGGAAAATTTGGGAGGGATTTTAGGGAATTTGGGAAGGATTTGGGAGCGATTTTAGGGGAAAAATTTGGGAGGGATTTTAGGGGATTTGGGAAGGATTTGGGAGGGGTTTTAGGGGATCTGGGAAGGATTTTAGTGGGGGATTTTGGGAGGGTTTGGGGGAATTTGAAAGGAAAATTTTGGGGGGATTTTAGGGGATTTGGGAGGGATTTTAGTGGGGAAAATTTGGGAGGGATTTGGGAAGGATTCGGGAGGGATTTTAGGGGATTTGGGAGGGATTTTAGTGGGGAATTTGGGAGAGATTTTAGGGAATTTGTGAAGGATTTGGGAGCGATTTTAGTGGGGAATTCAGGAGAGATTTTAGAGAATTCGGTAACGATTTGAGAGCAATTTCAGGCGATAAATTCAGAATAAAACCACGACACATTTCCAGACCCCCTGCAGCCTCCAGCACGAATTTTATCCCAAAAAAAAAACCCAAATTTTTTTTAGGGGGGGTTCAGGACCCCCCCAAACCCCCCCGGAGCCCCACAAAAGGAGGGGCCGAGCCCCAGCACGGCGCAGTCGGTGGCGGCCATGGGGCAGCGGCCGCAGTGACAGCCCAGAGCCACCGGCACCGACACCGAGGGGTCCGTCCCGGGGGCGCAGCCCCCCAAAAACCAGCGCTCGTAGCGAACCCCGGAATAGGTGCAGGAGGATTGGGGAGGGGGACCCAGGGGGCTGCGGTAAACCGGCTCCTGGAATGGGGGGAAAATGGGGAAAAAGGGGGAAAAAGAGGGGGAAAAAAAGGGGGGGAAATTAAGGGGAGAAAAGGGGAAAAATGGGGGGAAAAAGGGGGAAAAGGGAGAAAAAAAATGGGGGAAAAAAAGGGGAAAAAGGGGGAATAGGAAGGAAAAGAGGGGGGGAAAAGGGGGGAAAAAGAGGGGGAAAAGGGGGAAATTAAGGGGAGAAAAAGGGGGAAAATGGGGGGGAAAGGGGGAAAAATAAGAGGAGAAAAGGGGGAAATGGAGGAAAAAGGGGGGGAAAGAAGCAGAAAAAAGGGGGAAAAAGAAGGGGAGAAAGGGGGAAAAAAGGGGGAAAAAGAAGGGGAGAAAATGTGAAAAATGGGGGGAAAAGGAGGGGAAAAAGGGGGAAAAGGGGGGGAAAAGAGAGGGGAAAAAGGGGGGAAAGGGGGCAAAAGAGGGGGGGAAAAGGGGAAAAAGAAGGGGAGAAAGGGGGAAAAATAAGGGGGAAAAGGAGGGGAAAAAGGGGAAAAATCAGGGGAGAAAAGGGGAAAATGGAGGGAAAAAGGGGGAAAAGAAGGGGAAAAAAGAAGGGGGAAAAAGGGGGAATAGGAAGGAAAAGAGGGGGGAAAAAGGGGGGAAAAGAGGGGGAAAAGGGGGAAATTAAGGGGAGAAAAAGGGGGAAAATGGGGGGGAAAAGGGGGAAAAAATAAGAAGAGAAAAGGGGGAAATGGAGGAAAAAGGGGGGGGAAGAAGCAGAAAAAAGGGGGAAAAAGAAGGGGAGAAAGGGGGAAAAAAGGGGAAAAAGAAGGGGAGAAAATGTGAAAAATGGGGGGAAAAGGAGGGGAAAAAGGGGGGAAAAGGGGGGGAAAAGAGAGGGAAAAAGGGGGGAAAGGGGGCAAAAGAGGGGGGAAAAGGGGAAAAAGAAGGGGAGAAAGGGGGAAAAATAAGGGGGAAAAGGAGGGGAAAAAGGGGGGAAAAAGGGGGAAAAAGAAGGGGGAAAAAGGGGGAATAGGAAGGAAAAGAGGGGTGGAAAAGGGGGGAAAAAAGAGGGGGAAAAGGGGGAAATTAAGGGGAGAAAAAGGGGGAAAATGGGGGGGGAAAGGGGGAAAAAAGGGGGGAAAAAAGAGGGGGAAAAGGGGGAAATTAAGGAGAAAAAAGGGGAAAATGGGGGGAAAGGGGGAAAAAGAAAGGGGGAAAAATAAGGGGGAAAAGGGGGAATAGGGGGGAAAAAGAGGGAGGAGAAAGGGGAAAAAGAAGGGGAGAAAGGGGGAAAATGA
>CM076539.1:1496592-1664518 GCA_038429875.1 Poecile montanus | reverse complement strand
ACCTGCGGGCTGCTATTGGTCAGTTTGGGGAGGGGGGCGGGGTCAGTTTCAAGGGTCACGTGACCTCACCTGCGGGCTGCTATTGGGCAGGAACACGGGGAGGTCTCGCGCCGCCGGGCCCCTCCCATTGGCTCCTCCTCCCCACGATGACGTCATCATCAGCGCGCGCAGGGGGGCGGAGTCAGCGCCCGACAGCGCCCCCCAGCGGGGGGTGCCCAGCACAGACCCCCCGAAGCCCCCAGACCCAAAACAGAGGCAGCACAAATCCGTGTGAGCCGCCCCCCCAAAACGCTGCAAACGATCCTGGGGGAGGGGACAGAGGGCGCTGCAGACCCCTCCCCAAATTGGGGGGGGAGGGGGGAAAGGGTGGGGGACCCCCGCCCCAAATTGTGGGAATGGCGGTTAAAGCGTGGAGACCCCTCCTCAAATTATTGGGATCACCCCAAAATTGTGGAGACCCCTCCCCAAATCATGGGAACCACACCCAAAGCCTGGAGACCCCTCCCCAAATTATGGGAATGATCCCAAAACCCTGGAGACCCCTCCCCAAATTACTGGAACCACCCCTAAATTATGGAGACCCCTCCCCAAATTATGGAGACCCCTCCCCAAATCATGGGAACCACCCCTAAATAATGGGAACCACCCCCAAATTATGGAGACCCCTCCCCAAATCATGGGAACCACCCCTAATCCTTGGGGTCCCCTCCCCAAATGGTGGGAATGATCCCTAAATCATGGAGACCCCTCCCCAAATTATTGGGACCACCCCTAGGCTGTGGAGACCCCTCCTCAAGTCATGGGAACCACCCCTAGATAATGGAGACCCCTCCCCAAATTATTGGAATCACCCCTAAATTATGGAGACCCCTCCCCAAATTATGGAGACCCCTCCCCAAATCATGGGAACCACCCCTGAGCCTTGGGGACCCCTCCCCAAATTATGGGAACCCCTCCCCAAATTACTGGAACCACCCCTAAATTATGGAGACCCCTCCCTAAATCATGGGAACCACCCCTGAACCTTGGGGACCCCTCCCCAAATTATTGGAACCACCCCTAAATCATGGAGACCCCTCCCCAAATTATGGAGACCCCTCCCCAAATCATGGGAATGATCCCAAAACCCTGGAGACCCCTCCCCAAATCATGGGAACCACCCCTGAGCCTTGGGGACCCCTCCCCAAATTATGGGAACCCCTCCCCAAATGATGGGAACCACCCCTAAACCCTGGGGACCCCTCCCCAAAATCATGGGGACCACCCCTAAATAATGGAGACCCCTCCCCAAATTATTGGGACCACCCCTAGGCTGTGGAGACCCCTCCTCAAGTCATGGGAACCACCCCTAGATAATGGAGACCCCTCCCCAAATGATGGAGACCCCTCCCCAAATCATGGGAACCACACCCAAAGCCTGGAGACCCCTCCCCAAATCATGGGAATGATCCCAAAATCCTGGAGACCCCTCCCCAAATTATGGGAACCACCCCTGAGCCTTGGGGACCCCTCCCCAAATTATTGGAACCACCCCTAAATTATGGAGACCCCTCCCCAAATGATGGGGACCACCCCAAAATTGTGGAGACCCCTCCCCAAATCATGGGAATGATCCCAAAACCCTGGAGACCCCTCCCCAAATTACTGGAACCACCCCTAAATTATGGAGACCCCTCCCCAAATTATGGAGACCCCTCCCCAAATCATGGGAACCACCCCTGAGCCTTGGGGACCCCTCCCCAAATTATTGGAACCCCTCCCCAAATAATGGGAACCACCCCTAAACCCTGGGGACCCCTCCCCAAATTATGGAGACCCCTCCCCATATGATGGGAACCACCCCTGAACCTTGGAGACCCTTCCCCAAATTATTGGGACCACCCCTAAATAATGGAGACCCCTCCCCAGATCATTGGAACCACCCCCAGAGGGGTCCTGGGAGAATTCTGGGGGTCCCAGGGGAGGATTTGGGGGTCCCAGGGTGGATTTTGGGGGTCCCAGGGGGGGATTTGGGGGTCCCAGGAGGGGATTTGGGGGTCCCAGGGGTGGATTTTGGGGTCCCGGGGGGGGATTTTTGGGGGGATTTGGGGAATTTGGGGGTCCCAGGGATGGATTTGGGGGTCCCAGGGGTGGATTTGGGGGTCCCAGGGGTGGATTTTGGGGGGATTTGGGGAATTTGGGGAGGGGTCTCACCTGCAGGGCCTCACGGGGGGTCGCTGGGGGGAGGGGGCAGCAGGGGGGGCCCAGCCCCCACCCCCCCCGGGGGGTCAGGAGGGCGTCAATGAGACCAAAACAGCTCTGGGGGAGGGGGACACGGGCTGGGACCCCCCAAAAACACCCCAAAAACACCAGGACCCCCCCAAAATCCCCTCTGGGACACCCCAAAAACACCCCAAAAACACCAGGAACCCCCAAAATCCCCTCTGGGACCCCCCAAAAACACCCCAAAAACACCAGGAACCCCCAAAAACCCCTCTGGGACCCCCCCAAAACCCACCCAGGACCCCTCAAATCCCCCCAGGACCCCCCAAACCCTTCCAGGACCCCCCAAAACCTTTCTGGGACCCCCAAAAATCCTCCCAGGACCCCCCAAAACCCACTCAGGATCCCCCAAAACCCCCCCAGGATCCCCCAAAACCCCCCCAGGACCCCCCAAATCCCTCTGGGAACCCTGAAAACCCTTCTGGGACCCCCCAAAACCCTTTTGGGACCCCCCAAAACCCATCCAGGACCCCCCCAAATCCCCTCAGGACCCCCCCAAAACTCCTCTGGGACCCTCAAAACCCACCCAGGACCCCCCAAAACCCACCCAGGACCCCCTCAAATCCCCCCAGGACCCCCCAAAACCCCTCTGGGACCCCCCAGGATCTCCCCAAACCCCTCCAGGACCCCCCAAAACCCCTCCAGGAGCCCCCCAGGACACCCCCAAACCCCTCAGAACCCCCCAAAACCCCCCCAGGACCCCCCAAAACCCCACTCAGGATCCCCCAAAACCCCTCCAGGAGCCCCCAAAACCCCTCTGGGACCCCCCCAGGATCCCCCAAAACCCCCCCAGGACCCCCCCAGGACCCCCCAAAACCTCTCCAGGACCCCCCAGGATCCCCCCCAAACCCCTCAGAACCCCCCAAAACCCCCCCAGGACCCCCCAAAACCCACCCAGGACCCCCCAAACCCTTCCAGGACCCCCCAAACCCCCCCAGAACCCCCCAGGACCCCCAAAACCCACCCAGGACCCCCCAGGACCCCCCAAAACCCCACTCAGGATCCCCCAAAACCCCTCCAGGAGCCCCCAAACCCTTCCAGGACCCCCCAAAACCTCTCCAGGACCCCCCAGGATCCCCCAAAACCCCTCCAGGAGCCCCCCTGGACCCCCCCCAAACCCCTCAGAACCCCCCAAAACCCCCCCAGGACCCCCCAAAACCCCCCCAGGACCCCCCCAGGACCCCTCCTCACCCTCAGGTCGCGTTTGAGCCGCTCCACGTTGCGGACGGGCACCAACTCATCCAACCCCAGCACCAACACCTGCGGGACTGGGATGGACTGGGAGCACTGGGAGAGGGGCTGGGGGGGACTGGGAGCACTGGGAGAGGGGCTGGGGGGCACTGGGAGGGACTGGGAGCACTGGGAGAGGGGCTGGAGGGCACTGGGAGCACTGGGATGGACTGGGAACGGGGCTGGGGGGCACTGGGATGGACTGGGATGGACTGGGAGAGGGGCTGGGGGGAACTGGGATGGACTGGGAGCACTGGGAGAGGGGCTGGGGGGGACTGGGAGGGACTGGGAGCACTGGGAGAGGGGCCGGGGGGAACTGGGATGGACTGGGATGGACTGGGAGAGGGGCTGGGGGGAACTGGGATGGACTGGGAGGGACTGGGAGGGACTGGGATGGACTGGGAGCACTGGGAACGGGGCTGGGGGGAACTGGGATGGACTGGGAGAGGGGCTGGGATGGACTGGGAGCACTGGGAGAGGGGCTGGGGGGAACTGGGAGAGCAATCAGGGAAACTGGGATGGACTGGGAATGGGAGTCAGGGGCACTGGGATGGACTGGGAGCACTGGGAGAGGGGCTGGGGGGCACTGGGAGGGGCTGGGATGGACTGGGATGGTGACCAGGGGAACTGGGATGGACTGGGAGGGGAACTGGGACAAACTGGGAGGTGCCTGGTGGTCCATGGTGGGGTGGGGGGAGGGGCACCGCTCCATACTGGGGATACTGGTCCATACTGGGAACACTGGGGCCATACTGGTCCATACTGGTCCATACTGGGAGGGGCGGGGTCTCACCATGGCGCCGAAGGCGGAGTCGAGGATCCGGGCGGGGGCGGGGCCGGGGCTGAGCAGGATCAGGGAGATGCTGCAAAATTCACCCAAAATCACCCAAAATTCACCCAAAATCACCCAAAATTCACCCAAAATTCACCCAAAATCACCCAAAATTCACCCAAAATTCACCCAAAATCACCCAAAATTCACCCAAAATCACCCAAAATCACCCAAAATTCACCCCAAATTCACCCAAAATCACCCAAAATTCACCCAAAATCACCCAAAATTCACCCAAAATGACCCAAAATCACCCAAAATTCCACCAAATCCCCTCAAATTCCCTCAAAATCCCCAAATTTTCCCAAATTTCCCCCCAAAATTCCATCAAAATCCCCAAAATTCACCCCAAATCCCCCTGAAATTTCCCCAAATCCTCTCAAAATCCCCAAAAAATCCCCAAAATTTTCCCAAAATCCCCCAAAATTCCCCCAAATCCCCTCAAAATTCCCAAAAATCCCCAAAAATCTTCAAAAATCCTTAAATTTTCCCAGATTTTCCCAAAATTCCCCCAAATCCTCCCAAAATTCTCCCAAAATCCCCCAAATTCCCCAAAATTCCCCTAAATTTTCCCCAAAATCCTCCCAAATCCCCCCAAAATCAAAAAAATTTCCCCAAAATCCCCCCCAAAATGACCCAAAATTCCCCAAATTCTGCCAAATCCTCCCCAAATCCCCTCAAAATCCAAAAAAATTCCCCAAATTTCCCCCCAAATCCCCCCAAATTCTTCCAAATCCCCTCAAAATCCCTTCAAAATCCCCAAAAATCTTCAAAAATCCCCAAATTTTCCCAAAATTCCCCCTGAAATTGCCCAAAATAACCCCAAATTCCCCCCAAATTATTTCAAAATCCCCCAAAATCTTAAAAAATCCTCAAATTCCCCCAAAATCCCCCCCAAATCCCCTCAAATTCCCTCAAAATCCCCAAAACTCTTAAAAAATCCCCAAAATGACCCAAAATTCACCAAAATCCCCCCAAAAATCCCCCAAATTTACCCAAATTTACCAAAATTCCCAAAAAATTCCCAAAAAATCCCCAAATTTTCCAAAAATCCCCCCAAAATTCCCCAAATCCCCCGAAATTCCCCAAATCCCCAAAATTTCCCCCAAATCCCCCCAAAATTCGCCCAAATCCCTTCAAAATCCCCAAAAATCTTCAAAAACCCCCAAATTTTCCCAAAATTCCCCAAATTTCCCCAAAATTCCACCAAAATTCCCAAAATTCACCCAAATCCCCTTCAAATTCCCTCCAAATCCCCAAATTTTCCCAAATTCCCCTCAAATTCCCTCAAAATCCCCAAAAATCCCCAAATTTTCCCAAATTCCCCCCCAAAATTCACCCCAGATCCCTTCAAATTTCCTCAAAATCCCCGAAAAGCTTCAAAAATCCCAAAATTTTCCCAAAATTCCCCCAAATCCCCCTAAAATCCCCTCCAAAATTCCCCCCAAATTCCCCAAATTTCCCTCAAAATTCCCCAAAATCCCCCCAAATCCTCTCAAATTTTTTCAAAATCCTCCCCAAATCCCCCCAAATTCTCCCCAAATCCCCTCAAAACCCCCAAAAATCTTCAAAAATCCCCAAATTTTCCCAAAATCCCCCCAAATTCCCTCAAAATCCCCCCGAAACCCCCCCTGGACCCTTTTGACCCTCACCTGTTGCCGTAGGTTGCCCAGGTCACGTGTGCAGTGGGCGTGGCCGCCTGGCGAAGCTCCGCCCCCTCCATGGCCCCGAACAGGTGAACCCCGTGCAGGGCCCCGACCAATGAGAACGGGAGCTGGGGGCGGGGACAGAGGTCACGTGACGGGGGACAGAGGTCACGTGACGGGGGAGTCAAAGGTCACATGGGAGGGGTCAAAGGTCACGTGATGGGGGACAAAGGTCACGTGACGAGGGACAGGTCACATGATGGAGTCAAAGGTGATGTGGGAGGGGTCAAAGGTCACGTGATGAGGGTCAAAGGTCATGTGATGAGGGGCAAAGGTCACGTGATGGGGTAAAAGGTCATGTGATGGGGACAAGGGTCACGTGATGGGGGAGTCAAAGGTCACGTGATGGGGTAAAAGGTCATGTTATGGGGTCAAAGGTCACGTGATGAGGGTCAGAGGTCACGTGATGGGGGTCAATGGTCATGTGGGAGGAGTCAAAGGTCACATGGGAGGGGTCAAAGGTCACGTGATGGGGTCAAAGGTCACCTGGGAGGGGTCAAAGGTCACGTGATGGGGTCAAAGGTCACATGATGAGGGTCAGAGGTCACATGATGGGTCAAAGGTCAAGTCATGGGGTCACAGGTCACGTGATGGGTCAGTGGTCACATGGGAGGGGTCAAAGGTCACGTGATGGGGGACAGAAGTCATGTGATGGGTCAAAAGTCACATGATGGGGTCAAAGGTCATATTACGGGGTCAAAGGTCATGTGATGAGGGTCAGAGGTCATGTAACGAGAGAGAAAGGTCACATGGGAGGGGTCAAAGGTCACATGGGAGGGGTCAAAGGTCACATGGGAGGGGTCAAAGGTCACATGGGAGGGGTCAAAGGTCACATGGGGTGGGTCAGAGGTCACGTGATGGGGGAGTCAAAGGTCATGTAGGAGGGGTCAAAGGTCACACGGGAGGGGTCAAAGGTCACGTGACGAGGCAAAAGGGGGCGTGGCCTCACCTGGGGGCGGGGCGGGCGGCAGAACAGGGGGAGCCCGCTGGCCGTGGCCAGGCACAGCAGGCAGGGGGCGCCCTCCTCTTCCTCGGGCATGGCCACGCCCCTTTCCCCCTTGGGACACGCCCCTTTCCCTTAAGCCACGCCCCCTCCCCTCAGGACACTCCCCCTTTCCTTAAGCCACGCCCCTTTCCCTCAGGACACGCCCTCTTTCCCCTCAGACCATGCCCCTTTTCCCCTTAGGCCACGCCCCCTTTCCCCTCAGGCCACGCCCCTTCCCCTCAGGCCACGCCCCTTCCCCTCAGGCCACGCCCCCTTTTCTCCTCAGGCTACGCCCCCTTTTCCCCTCAGGACACGCCCCCTTTTCCTCTTAGGTCACGCCCCCTTTCCCCTTAGGCCACGCCCCTTTCCCTCAGGCCACGCCCCCTTTTCTCCTCAGGCCATGCCCCCTTTTCCTCCTCAGGACACGCCCCTTTTCCTCTTAGGTCACGCCCCCTTTCCCCTCAGACCACGCCCCCTTCCCTCAGACCACGCCCCTTCCCCAGGCCACGCCCCCTTTTCCCTCAGGACACGCCCCCTTTTCCCTCAGGACACGCCCCTCGCTGCTTAACCACGCCCCTTTCCCCCGTTAAGCCACGCCCCCAACACCCACCCCCGTCTAAACCACGCCCCCTTTAGGCCACGCCCCCTTTAAGCTCCGCCTCCGGTCCCGCCCCTCAGCGCCCGCCGCGGTCTCCGCTCAGTTCCCGCCGTTCGCCGCCATTGCCCGCGCGGGGCACGCCGGGAGCGCCGCGGTTGCCACGGCAACGGGGGCGGGGCCTGGCTTTTGCTGCGACGTGATTGGTTAAAGCGCGGTTGCCGCGGCAACGGCGGGAAAGGGCGGGGCTTCCCCGCAACGCGATTGGTTAAAGCGCGGTTGCCGCGGCAACGGGGGGGCGAGGCTTCCGCTGCAATGCGATTGGTTAAAGCGCGGTTGCCGCGGCAACGGGGGGTCGGGGCGTGGCTTTTGCTGCAACGCGATTGGTTAAAGCGCGGTTGCCGCGGCAACGGGGGGGCGAGGCTTCCGCTGCAATGCGATTGGTTAAAGCGCGGTTGCCGCGGCAACGGGGGGGGCGTGGCCTTTACTGCAACGTGATTGGTTAAAGCGCGGTTGCCCCGGCAACAGGCGGGCGGGAGGGGGCGTGGCCCCAGCCCCTCGCCGCTGATTGGCTCCGTCTCGCCGTTGCCGCGGCAACGCGGGGTTTCCCCGCCCCTTCGCGCGCGCGCTGTCGGGAGATCACGTGAGGGGGGGAAGGAAAACACTTCCGGTCCGGCGGGAGCCGCTGCCGGTATCCGGGGTGGGGGCGGGGCGGGGGGTCCCGGGTGGGTTTTGGGGGTCCCGGGGGGGTTTTTGGGGTCCGAATTTGGGATTTCTGAGGTAAATCCGGGGTGGGAATTGAGTTTGGGCGTGGTCTCGGTGTTCCCCAGCCCGTCCGGAGCCCCCTGAGGGGCGATGGTGGTGCCGGCGCTGGAGCCCCCCGCGCCCCCCGCCATGGTGGCCGACGTCGTGTTCGTCATCGAGGGCACCGCCAACCTCGGGCCGTACTTCGAGTCCCTGCGCAAGCATTACCTGCTGCCCGCCATCGAGTGAGGAGAAAAAACCCCCCGGGACCCCTCCCCAAATCATCCCCAAATCCCTGAGACCCCTCCCCAAATCCTCCCCGAATCCCCGGGACCCCAAACCTGAGCCCCCGTTTTGGGTTTGAGTCACCGGGAGCCTCCTGAGATCCCCGAAAGTTCTGGAATCCCCCCCGGATTTATCGGGGAGACCCCACTGAGCGACCCCTGTGGCCTTCGAGGGTTTTGGGAGACCTCAAACCCCTCAGGACCCCCAAAAAACCTTTCAGGAGCCCCCAAAAACCTTTCAGGAGCCCCCCAAACCCCTCAGGAACACCCAGAACCCTTCAGAGTCCCCAAAAGTCCTTCAGGATCCCCCAAAACTTTCCAGGACTCTCCCAAAACCCTTCAGAACTCTCCTGAAATCTTTCAGGAGTCCCTCAAAATACTTCAGGACCCTCCCAAATCCCTTCAGGACCCCCCAAAACCTTTCAGGACCTTCCTAAACCCTTCAGGACCCCCCAAAAACCTTTCAGGACCCCCCAAAACCTTTCAGGACCTTCCTAAACCCTTTCAGGACCTTCCTAAACTCTTTTAGGACCTTCCTAAACTGTTTCAAGATCTTCCTAAACCCTTCAGGACTCCCCCAAAACCCTTCAGAACCACCCCAAAATCTTTCAGGGCCCCCCCAAAACCCCTCAGGGCCCCCCCAAAACCCCTCAGGGCCCCCCCAAAACCCCCTCAGGACCCCCCAAACCCCCTCAGGACCCTCCCAAATCCATTCAGGACCCCCCCAAAACCCTTCAGGACCCCCCAAATCCCCTCAGGACCCCCCAAAACCCTTCAGGACCCCCCAAAACCCCTCAGGACTCCATGGAATCCCCTCAAAACTGCTCAAGACCCCCCAAAATCCCTTCAGGAACCCCCAAAACCACTCAGGACCCCCCAAAACCTCTCAGGACCTTCTCAAACCCCTCAGGACCCCCCAAAACTCCTCAGGAGCCCCCAAAACTCCTCAGGACTCCCCAAAATCCCTTCAGGAACCCCCAAAACCACTCAGGACCCCCCAAAATCCTCTCAGGACCCCCCAAATCCCCTCAGGACCCCCCCAAATCCCCTCAGGAGCCCCCAAAACCCTTCAGGAGCCCCCAAAACTCCTCAGGAGCCCCCAGAACTCCTCAGGACCCCCCAAAACCATTCAGGAACTCCCAAAAATCCCTTCAGGACCCCCCAAATCCCCTCAGGAGCCCCCAAAACCCTTCAGGACCACCCCAAAATCTTTCAGGGCACCCCCAAAACCCCCCAGGACTCCTCAAGACCCCCCCAAACCCCCTCAGGACCCCCCAAATCCCCTCAGGACCCCCCAAAACCCTTCAGGACCATCCTCAAAATCTTTCAGGACCTTCCTAAACCTTTCAGGACCCCTCAAAACTCTTCAGGACCACCCCAAAACCACTCAGGACCCCCCAAAACCCCTCAGGACTCCACGGAACCCCCTCAAAACTCCTCAAGACCCCCCAAAATCCCTTCAGGAAGCCCTGAAAACCTCTCAGGACCCCCCAAAACCACTCAGGACCTTCTCAAACCCCTCAGGACCCCCCAAAACCACTCAGGACCCCCCAAAATCCCTTCAGGACCCCCCAAACCCCCTCAGGACCCTCCCAAAACTCCTCAGGACCCCCAAAAACCCCTCAGGACCCCCCAAAACCACTCAGGACCCCCTCAAAACCCTTCAGGACCATCCCAAAATCTTTCAGGGCCCCCCCAAAACCCCCCAGGACTCCTCAAGACCCCCCCAAACCCCCTCAGGACCCCCCCAAACTCCCTCAGGACCCCTTAAACTCCCTCAGGATCCCCCAAAACCCTTCAGGACCACCCCCAAAATCTTTCAGGACCTTCCTAAACCCTCCAGGACCCCCCCAAAGCCTTTCAGAGCCCCCCAAACCCTTCAAGACCCCCCCAAACCCCTCAGGACTCCACGGAACCCCCTCAAGACCCCCAAAAATCCCTTCAGGAACCCCTGAAAACCTCTCAGGACCCCCCAAAACCACTCAGGACCCCCCAAAACCTTTCAAGACCCCCTCAAACCTCTCAGGAACCCCCCAAAACTCCTCAGGACTCCACAAAACCCCCCCAAAACTTTTCAGGACCCCCCCAAACCCCCTCAGGACCCTCCAAACCCCCTCAGGACCCCCCAAAACCTCTCAGGACCCCCCAAACCTCCCTCGGGACCCCCCCAAATCCCCTCAGGACCCCCCAGAACCCTTCAGGACCCCCCAAACCCTTCAGGACCCCCCCAAAAATTTCTGAGCCCCCCCAAACCCCTCCTCCTCCTCCTCCAGGTATTTCAATGGGGGCCCCCCGGCCGAGACCGACTTTGGGGGTGACGTGAGTGGGGTTTGGGGGGTCCTGAGGGGGTTTGGGGGGGTCCTGAGGGGGTTTGGGGGGTCCTGAGGGGTTTTGGGGGGTTGTGAGGGGTTTTTAGGGGATTGTGAGGAGGTTTTGGGGGCGTCCTGGGGGGTCCTGAGGGGTTTGGGGTGGTCCTGAGGGGGTTTTGGGGGGTCCTGAGGGGTTTTGGGGGGTCTTGAGAGGTTTTGGGGGAGTCCCGAGGAGTCCTGGGGGGTCCTGAGGGGGTTTGGGGGGGTCCTGAGGGGGTTTTGGGGGGGTCTTGAGAGGTTTTGGGGAGAGTCCTGAGGGGTTTTGGGGGGTCCTGAGGGGTCCTGGGGGGTCCTGAGGGGTTTTGGGGGGTCCTGAGGGGTTTTGGGGGGTCCTGGGGGGTCCTGAGGGGTTTTGGGGGGTCTTGAGAGGTTTTGGGGGGAGTCCTGAGGGGTTTTGGGGGGGGGGCCTGAAGGGTTTTGGGGGGTCTTGTGAGGTTTTGGGGGTGTTCTGAGGGGTCCTGGGGGGTCCTGAGGGGGTTTGGGGGGTCCTGAGGAGTTTTTGAGGGGGTTTTGAGAGGTTTTGGGGGTGTCCTGAGGGGTTTTTAGGGGGGTCCTGAGAGGTTTTAGGGGGTCCTGAGCAGGTCTGGGGGGTGTTTGAGAGGTTTTGGGGGGTCCTGAGGGGTTTTGGGGGGTCCTGAGGGGTCCTGGGTGGGTTTTGAGGGGGGTCTTGAGAGGTTTTGGGGGGTCCTGAAGGATTTTGGGGAGGTTTTGAGGGGTCTTGAGGGATTCTGGGGGACTCCTGAAGGGTTTTAGGGGAGTTTTGGGGGTTCCTGAAGGGTTTTGGGGAGGTTTTGGGGGGTCCTGAGGAGTTTTGGGGGATCCTGAGGAGTTTTGGGAGGATTTTGGGGTCACCCTGAAGGGTTTTGGGGAGGTTTTGGGGGGTCCTGAGGAGTTTTGGGGGATCCTGAGGAGTTTTGGGGGGATTTTGGGGTCACCCTGAAGGGTTTTTGGAGCTCCTGAAGGGTTTTGGGGACATTTTTGGAGCTCCTGAAGGGTTCTGGGGAGGTTTCGAGGACATTCCCAGGGGTTTTGTCGTCTCCTGAAGCTTTTGGGGTCACCCTGGGAGGTTTTGGGGTGCCCCCAGCCCCATTTTCTCCCCAGTTTGGGGGTACCCAGTACAGCCTGGTGGTTTTCAACACGGTGGATTGCGCCCCCGAGTCGTACGTGCAGTGCCACGCGCCCACCAGCAGCGCCTACGAGTTCCTCACCTGGCTGGACAGCATCCAGTGAGCGAAATCCGGGCTCTGGGGACCAAAATTCCGGGTTTGGGGGCGGAATTTGGGGTCTGGGGGTGGAAATTTGGGGTCTGGGGGTGGAAATTTGGGGTCTTGAGGCAAAAATTTGGGGTCTGAGGGTGGAAATTTGGGGTCTTGGGGTGAAAATTTGGAGTCTGGGGGGGGAATTTTGGGGTCTGAGGGTGGAAATTTGGGGGTTTGGGGGCAAAAATTCGGGATTTGGGGTCTGAGGGTGAAAATTTGGGGTTTGGGGGCAAAAATTCAGGGTCTGGGAGTGAAAAATTGGTGTTTCAGGGGGAATTTGGGGTCTGTGGGTGGAAATTTGGGGTCTGGGGGGGAAATTTTGGGTTTGAGATGGAAATTTGGGGTCTGGGGGTGGAATTTTGGGGTCTGAGGGTGGAAATTTGGGGTCTGGGGGCAAAAATTTGGGGTCTGGGGGTGGAAATTGAGGCTTTCAGGGGGGAAATTTGGGGTTTGGGGGCAAAAATTCAGGGTCTGGGGGAGAAATTTGGGGTTTCAGGGGGGAATTTGGGGTCTGGGGGTGAAAATTTGGGGTCTGGGGGTGGAAATTTGGGGTTTGGGGGCGGAAATTCGGGGTTTGGGGGCGGAATTTGGGGTCTGGGGGTGGAAATTTGGGGTCTGGGGGGGAAATTTGGGGTTTGGCGGTGGAAATTTGGGGTCTGGGGGGGAAATTTGGGGTTTGAGGTGGAAATTTGGGGTCTGGGGGTGGAAATTTGGGGTTTGGGGGTGAAAATTCAGGGTCTGGGGGTGAAAATTCAGGGTCTGGGGGTGAAAATTTGGGATCTGTGGGTGAAAATTTGGGGTTTTAGAATAGAAATTTGGGGTTTCAGGGGAAGATTTTGGGGTCTGGGGGTGAAATTTTGGGGTTTTAGAGTAGAAATTTGGGGTCTGAGGGTGAAATTTTGGGGTCTGGGGATGAAAATTTGGGATTTGAAGGGGAAATTTGGGGTTTTAGTGTAGAAATTTGGTGTTTTAGAGCAGAAATTTGGGGTTTGAGAGGGAAATTTGGGGTCTGGGGGTGAAATTTTGGGGTTTGAGAGTGAAATTTGGGATTTGAGGGGTAAATTTGGGGTTTTAGAGTAGAAATTTGGGGTTTGAGGGGAAGATTTTGGGGTTTGAGGGGAATTTGGGATAAATTTGGGGCAGGAATGAACAAATTTTATCAACGAGTAAATCCCAGAAGGAAATAAATGGAATTTCCCAACAAAAGCAGATTTTTGGGAGGGGTAAAAAGGCTGGAGCAGCTCTGGGGGAGGAGTTTGAAGCCCCCAACCCAAATTTCTCCCCAAATTTCTGCCAAATTTCCTCCCCCAGGTTCGTGGGAGGGGGCGGCGAGAGCTGCAGCCTGATCGCCGAGGGGCTCAGCACCGCCCTGCAGCTCTTCGACGACTTCAAGAAAATGAGGGAGCAAATGTGAGACCTTTGGGGCATTTTGGGGCAATTTGGGGACTTTTGGGCATTTTTTTTGGATTTTTTTTAGGATTTTTGGGGATTTTTTTAGGATTTTTTGGGATTTTTTTAGGATTTTTTGGGATTTTTTTTTTATTTTTTTAGGATTTTTTAATTATTTTTGTGGATTCTTTAGGATTTTTAGGATTTTTTTAGGAGCAAATGTGAGAGCTTTGGGGCATTTTGGGGCGATTTGGGGACTTTTGGGAATTTTTTTGGATTTTTTAGGAATTTTTTGGGATTTTTTTAGGGTGTTTTTTGGGATTTTTTAGGATTTTTTTAGGATTTTTTTGGATTTTTTAAGATTTTTTAATATTTTTGGGGTTTTTTTGGGAACAAGTGTGAGAGGTTTGGGGCATTTTGGGGCGATTTGGGGATTTTTAGGATTTTTTAGGAATTTTTTAGGATTTTTTAAGATTTTTTTAGGGTTTTTTGGGATTTTTTTCAGATTTTTTTAGGATTTTTTAAGATTTTTTTAGGGTTTTTTGGGATTTTTTTTTTATTTTTTTAGGATTTTTTATGATGTTTTTAGCATTTTTTAGGAGCAAATGTGAGAGGTTTGGGACATTTTGAGGGGATTTGGGGACTTTTGGAGATTTTTGGAGATTTTTTTGGATTTTTTAGAATTTTTTTTTTATTTTTTAATGTTTTTTTAATATTTTTTAAAATTTCTTTAGGATTTTTTGGGGGATTTTTTTAGGATTTTTTAAGATTTTTTTAGGGTTTTTTGGGATTTTTTAGAATTTTTAGGATTTTTTTTAGGAGCAAATGTGAGAACTTTGGGGCATTTTGGGGCGATTTGGGGGGTTTTGGGGATTTTTAGGATTTTTTTTTTGATTTTTTGGGAATTTTTTTTATTTTTTTAGAATTTTTTTAGGATTTTTTTACTATTTTTGGGGATTTTTTAGAATAATTTTAGGTTTTTTAGGATTTTTTTAGGAGCAAATGTGAGAGCTTTGGGGTGTTTTGGGGGGATTTGGGGACTTTTGGGGGATTTTTAGGAATTTTTTTGGATTTTTTGGGGAATATTTTGGGATTTTTTTAGGATTTTTTTGGGATTTTTTTTATTTTTTTGGATTTTTTACGATTTTTTTAGGATTTTTAGGATTTTTTTAGGAGCAAATGTGAGGGTTTGGGGCATTTTGGGGGAATTTGGGGACTTTTGGGGATTTTTAGGAATTTTTTTATATTTTTTTAGGAATTCTTTGTGATTTTTTTAGGATTTTTTTTGGATTTTTTTATTTTTTTTGATTTTTTACGATTTTTTTAGGGTTTTTAGGATTTTTTTGGGAGCAAATGTGAGAGCTTTGGGGCATTTTGGGGGGATTTGGGGACTTTTGGGGAATTTTAGGAATTTTTTTGTATTTTTTTAGGAACTTTTTGGGATTTTTGGGGGATTTTTTTAGGATTTTTAAGGATTTTTTAAGGATTTTTTTGCAATTTTTTAAGATTTTTTTTAGGGTTTTTTGGCATTTTTTTAGGATTTATAGGATTTTTTTAGGAGCAAATGTGAGAGGTTTGGGACATTTTGGGGGGATTTGGGGGCTTTTGGGGATTTTTAGGAATTTTGGATTTTTTAGAAATTTTTGGGGATTTTTTAAGGTTTTTTGGGGGATTTTTTTGGGGATTTTTTAGGATTTTTTAGGATTTTTTTATTGTTTTTGTGGATTTTTTAGGATTTTTAGGATTTTTTTAGGAGCAAATGTGAGAGCTTTGGGGCATTTTGGGGCGATTTGGGGACTTTTGGGAATTTTTTTGGATTTTTTAGGAATTTTTTGGGATTTTTTTAGGGTGTTTTTTGGGATTTTTTAGGATTTTTTTAGGATTTTTTTGGATTTTTTAAGATTTTTTAATATTTTTGGGGTTTTTTTGGGAACAAGTGTGAGAGGTTTGGGGCATTTTGGGGCGATTTGGGGATTTTTAGGATTTTTTAGGAATTTTTTAGGATTTTTTAAGATTTTTTTAGGGTTTTTTGGGATTTTTTTCAGATTTTTTTAGGATTTTTTCAGATTTTTTAGGGGTTTTTGGGATTTTTTTTTTTTTTTTAGGATTTTTTTATGATGTTTTTAGGATTTTTTAGGAGCAAATGTGAGAGGTTTGGGACATTTTGAGGGGATTTGGGGACTTTTGGAGATTTTTGGAGATTTTTTTGGATTTTTTAGAATTTTTTTTTTATTTTTTAATGTTTTTTTAATATTTTTTAAAATTTCTTTAGGATTTTTTGGGGGATTTTTTTAGGATTTTTTAAGATTTTTTTTAGGGTTTTTTTTGATTTTTTAGAATTTTTAGGATTTTTTTTAGGAGCAAATGTGGGAACTTTGGGGCATTTTGGGGCGATTTGGGGACTTTTGGGGATTTTTAGGAATTTTTTTGGATTTTTTTGGGAATTTTTTTTATTTTTTTAGATTTTTTTTAACATTTTTTGACTATTTTTGGGGATTTTTTAGAATAATTTTAGGATTTTTAGGATTTTTTTAGGAGCAAATGTGAGAGGTTTGGGGCATTTTGGGGGGATTTTGGGACTTTTGGGGATTTTTAGGAATTTTTTTATATTTTTTTAGGAATTTTTGGGGATTTTTTGGTGATTTTTTTTAGGATTTTTTAAGGATTTGTTAAGGATTTTTTTGCAATTTTTAAAGACTTTTTTAGGGTTTTTATGATTTTTTTAGGATTTTTAGGATTTTTTTTAGGAGCAAATGTGGGAACTTTGGGGCATTTTGGGGCGATTTGGGGACTTTTGGGGATTTTTAGGAATTTTTGGAGATTTTTTTTATTTTTTAGGAATTTTTTTGGTGTTTTTTAGGGGTTTTTGGAATTTTTTTAGGATTTTTTAGGGCTTTTTTTGAGTTTTTTCAGGGATATTTGAGTGGTTTTTAAGGATTTTTAAGAGTTTTATTTGAGTTTTTTTAGGGAATTTTTGGGGTAACTTTTAAGGATTTTTAAGGATTTTATTTGACTTTTTTTAGAGTTTTTTGGGGGGTTTCTTTGAGGTTTTTTTGAGATTTTTTGGGTGGTTTTTAAGAATTTTTGAGGGTTTTTGGAGGGTTTTTAGGTAATTTTTGGGGTGATTTTTAAGTTTTTTTTTTGAGGTATTTTAGAGATTTTTAAAGGTTTTATTTGAGGTATTTTGGGGATTTTTAAGGGTTTTATTTGAGTTTTTTTAGGGAATTTTTGGGTAACTTTTAAGGATTTTTCAGGGTTTTATTTGAGGTATTTTAGGGATTTTTGTGGGATTTCTTTGAGGATTTTTTGAGATTTTTTGGGTGAATTTTAGGGATTTTTAAATCACTTTTTTGATGTTTCTTTAGAAATTTTTTGTACCATTTCAAACCATTTTTTTTTGTTTTTTTTCCTATTTCCCCACCCCATTCCCAATTAAATTCCTGGGATTATTTTTCCCTGTGATTTTGAATTTCCTGGAATGATTTTGGAGCAGGTTTTTAAGAATTTTTGAGGGTTTTTAGGTAATTTTTGGCGTGATTTTTAAGGGTTTTATTTGAGGTATTTTAGGGATTTTTAAGGGTTTTATTTGAGATATTTTGTGGATTTTTAAGGGTTTTATTTGAGGTTTTTTAGGGAATTTTTGGGTAACTTTTAAAGATTTTTAAGGATTTTATTTGAGGTTTTTTTAAGGAATTTTTGGGTAACTTTTAAAGAATTTTAAGGGTTTTATTTGAGGTATTTTGGGGATTTTTGTGGGATTTCTTTGAGGATTTTTTGGGTGAATTTTAGGAATTTTTAAATCACTTTTTTGATGTTTCTTTAGGATTTTTTGTACAATTTTAATCCTTTTTTTTTTGTTTTTTTTCCTATTTCCCCACCCCATTCCCAATTAAATTCCTGGGATTATTTTTTCCCTGTGATTTTGAATTTCCTGGAATGATTTTGGAGCAGGTTTTTAAAAATTTTTGAGGGTTTTTAGGTAATTTTTGGGGTGATTTTTAAGGGTTTTATTTGAGGTATTTTAGGGATTTTTAAGGGTTTTATTTGAGATATTTTGTGGATTTTTAAGGGTTTTATTTGAGGTTTTTTAGGGAATTTTTGGGTAACTTTTAAAGATTTTTAAGGATTTTATTTGAGGTTTTTTTAAGGAATTTTTGGGTAACTTTTAAAGAATTTTAAGGGTTTTATTTGAGGTATTTTGGGGATTTTTGTGGGATTTCTTTGAGGATTTTTTGGGTGAATTTTAGGAATTTTTAAATCACTTTTTTGATGTTTCTTTAGGATTTTTTGTACAATTTTAATCCTTTTTTTTTTGTTTTTTTTCCTATTTCCCCACCCCATTCCCAATTAAATTCCTGGGATTATTTTTTCCCTGTGATTTTGAATTTCCTGGAATGATTTTGGAGCAGGTTTTTAAAAATTTTTGAGGGTTTTTAGGTAATTTTTGGGGTGATTTTTAAGGGTTTTATTTGAGGTATTTTAGGGAATTTTTAAGGGTTTTATTTGAGTTTTTTTAGGGAATTTTTGGGTAACTTTTAAGGATTTTTAAGGGTTTTATTTGAGGTTTTTTAGGGAATTTTAAGGCTTTTATTTGAGATGTTTTGGGGATTTTTAAGGGTTTTATTTGAGTTTTTTTAAGGAATTTTTGGGTAACTTTTAAGGATTTTTAAGGGTTTTATTTGAGGTATTTTAGGGATTTTGTGGGGTAACTTTTAAAGATTTTCAAGGATTTTATTTGAGTTTTTTTAGGGAATTTTTGGGTAACTTTTAAGGATTTTTAAGGGTTTTATTTGAGGTATTTTAGGGATTTTTTGTGGGATTTCTTTGAGGAATTTTTGAGATTTTTTGGGTGATTTTTAAGGATTTTTAAGAAGTTTTTTTCAGGATTTTGGGGGGATTTTTAAGGGTTTTTTAAAGATTTTTTGGGGGGTTTTGAGGATTTTTAAGGGGCTTTTTTTAGGGATTTTGGGGGGAATTTTTATGGGTTTTTTGGAGGCTTTTTGGGTGACTTTTAACAATTTTTAAATCACTTTTTTAATATTTTTTTAGGATTTTTTGTACCATTTTAATCCTTTTTTTTTTCTTTTTTTTCCTATTTCCCCACCCCATTCCCAATTAAATTCCTGGGATTATTTTTTCCCTGTGATTTTGAATTTCCTGGAATGATTTTGGAGCAGGTTTTTAAAAATTTTTGAGTTTTTTTAGGTAATTTTTGGGGTGATTTTTAAGGGTTTTAGTTGAGGTATTTTAGGGATTTTTAAGGGTTTTATTTGAGGTTTTTTTAAGGAATTTTTGGGTAACTTTTAAGGATTTTAAAGGTTTTATTTGAGTTTTTTTAGGGAATTTTTGGGTAACTTTTAAAGATTTTTAAGGGTTTTATTAAAGGTATTTTAGGGATTTTTAAAGGTTTTATTTGAGGTATTTTAGGGATTTTTAAGGGTTTTATTTGAGATATTTTGGGGATTTTTAAGGGTTTTATTTGAGATATTTTGGGGATTTTTAAGGTTTTATTTGAGTTTTTTTCGGGAATTTTTGGGTAACTTTTAAGGATTTTTAAGGGTTTTATTTGAGGTATTTTAGGGATTTTTCAGGGTTTTATTTGAGATATTTTGGGGATTTTTAAGGGTTTTATTTGAGGTTTTTTTAAGGAATTTTTGGGTAACTTTTAAGGATTTTAAAGGGTTTTATTTGAGTTTTTTTAGGGAATTTTTGGGTAACTTTTAAAGATTTTTAAGGGTTTTATTTGAGGTATTTTAGGGATTTTTTGTGGGATTTCTTTGAGGATTTTTTGAGATTTTTTGGGTGATTTTTAAGGATTTTTAAGAAGTTTTTTTCAGGATTTTGGGAGGATTTTTAAGGGTTTTTTAGAGATTTTTGGGGGGGTTTTGAGGATTTTTAAGGGGCTTTTTTTAGGGATTTTGGGGGGAGTTTTTAAGGGGTTTTTTGATATTTTTGGGTGAATTTTAGGGATTTTTAAATCACTTTTTAAGTATTTTTTTAGGATTTTTTGTACAATTTTAATCCTTTTTTTTTTTTGTTTTTTTTCCTATTTTCCCACCCCATTCCCAATTAAATTCCTGGGATTATTTTTTCCCTGTGATTTTGAATTTCCTGGAATGATTTTGGAGCAGGTTTTTAAAAATTTTTGAGGGTTTTTAGGTAATTTTGGGGGTGATTTTTAAGGGTTTTATTTGAGGTATTTTAGGGAATTTTTAAGGGTTTTATTTGAGTTTTTTTAGGGAATTTTTGGGTAACTTTTAAGGATTTTTAAGGGTTTTATTTGAGGTTTTTTAGGGAATTTTAAGGCTTTTATTTGAGATATTTTGGGGATTTTTAAGGGTTTTATTTGAGTTTTTTTAAGGAATTTTTGGGTAACTTTTAAGGATTTTTAAGGGTTTTATTTGAGGTATTTTAGGGATTTTGTGGGGTAACTTTTAAAGATTTACAAGGATTTTATTTGAGTTTTTTTAGGGAATTTTTGGGTAACTTTTAAGGATTTTTAAGGGTTTTATTTGAGGTATTTTAGAGATTTTTGTGGGATTTCTTTGAGGAATTTTTGAGATTTTTTGGGTGATTTTTAAGGATTTTTAAGAAGTTTTTTTCAGGATTTTGGGGGGTTTTTTAAGGGTTTTTTAGAGATTTTTGGGGGGGTTTTGAGGATTTTTAAGGGGCTTTTTTTAGGGATTTTGGGGGGAATTTTTAAGGGGTTTTTTGAGGCTTTTTGGGTGAATTTTAGGGATTTTTAAATCACTTTTTTGATATTTTTTTAGGAATTTTTTGTACGATTTTAATCCTTTTTTTTTTCTTTTTTTTCCTATTTCCCCACCCCATTCCCAATTAAATTCCTGGGATTATTTTTTCCTGTGATTTTGAATTTCCTGGGATGATTTTTTTTGGAGCAGAGGACAAACCCACAAGGTTTGTGTGTTGATCTGTAACTCCCCTCCCTACCTGCTGCCCGCCGTGGAGAGCACGACCTACTCCGGATACAGCACCGAGAGCCTCGTGCAGAGAATCGCTGAGGTGAGAAGGGAAAAATTCCATTAAAATTTAATTAAAAATTAAAAATAAAGATATTAAAATTTAGAGATTTTTAGGGATTTTTTTGAGATTTTTGGGGGATTTTTTAGGGATTTTTTTGAGATTTTTTTGGGATTTTTTAGGGATTTTTTGGGATTTTTTTGAGATTTTTTGGGGATTTTTTTGAGATTTTTTAGGGATTTTTTTGAGATTTTTTGGGATTTTTTTGAGATTTTTTGAGGATTTTTTAGGGATTTTTTAGGGATTTTTTTGAGATTTTTGGGGGATTTCTTAGGGATTTTTTGGGGATTTTTTTGAGATTTTTTGGGATTTTTTTGGGGATTTTTTGGGGATTTTTTTGAGATTTTTTGGGATTTTTTTAGGGATTTTTTGGGGATTTTTTTGAGATTTTTTGGGGGTTTTTTGGGATTTTTTGAGATTTTTGGGGGATTTTTTAGGGATTTTTTTGAGATTTTTTGGGGATTTTTTAGGGATTTTTTGGGATTTTTTTGAGATTTTTTGGGGGTTTTTGGGGGATTTTTTTGAGATTTTTTGGGATTTTTTAGGGAATTTTTGGGATTTTTTTTTTAGATTTTTGGGATTTTTGGGGGGATTTTTTGGGGATTTTTTTGAGATTTTTGGGGGTTTTTTGAGATTTTTGGGGGTTTTTCTGGGATTTTTGGGGATTTTTTTGAGATTTTTTGGGGATTTTTTTGGGATTTTTGCAGGATTTTTTGGGGATTTTTTACGGAAGTTTTGGGATTTTTTTAGGTTTTTTGGGGGTTTTTTTGGGATTTCTTGGGGATTTTTGGGAATTTTTTGCGATTTTTTTGGGATTTTGTAGAGATTTTTTTGGGGATTTTTTAGGGAATTTTTAGGATTTTTTTTGAGATTTTTGGGGATTTTTTTAGGGATTTTTTGGGGATTTTTTTGAGATTTTTTGGGATTTTTTAGGGAATTTTTAGGATTTTTTTTGAGATTTTTTGGGGAATTTTTTGGGATTTTTTTAGGGAATTTTTGGGATTTTTTGGGGATTTTTTGGAGAATTTTTTGGATTTTTTAGGGAATTTTTTAGGGAATTTTTGGGATTTTTTGGAGAATTCTTTGGATTTTTTGGGGATTTTTAGGGAATTTTTGGGGGTTTTTTGGGATTTTTGTGGGATCTTTTTGAGATTTTTTTTGGATTTTTTGCGAATTTTTTGGGATTTTTTTTGGATTTTATTGGGAATTCTTTGGGATTTTTTAGGGATTTTTTGGGATTTTTTTGAGTTTTTTTAGATTTTTTAGAGATTTTTTGGGGATTTTTTTTGTGATTTTTGCAGGATTATTGGGGGATTTTTTAGGGAATTTTTTGATTTTTTTGAGATTTTTTGGGGAATTTTTTGAGATTTTTTTAGGGAATTTTTTGGGAGTTTTAGGGAATTTTTAGGGCATTTTTGGGATTTTTTTGAGATTTTTTGGGGAATTTTTTAGATTTTTTTGAGACTTTTTTGGGGATGTTTTTAGGGAATTTTTGGAATTCTTTTGAGGTTATTTTAGATTTTTTAGAGATTTTTTGGGGATTTTTTTGTGATTTTTGCGGGATTTTGGGGGGATTTTGGAGGGATTTTTTGAGATTTTTTGGGGATTTTTTAGGGAATTTTTTGGGATTTTTTTAGGATTTTTTAGGGAATTTTGGGGAATTTTTTAGGGAATTTTTGGGGATTTTTTGGGATTTTTTTTGAGATTTTTTGGGGGGTTTTTGCGGATTTTTTATGGAATTTTTGGGATTTTTTTTAGATTTTTGGGGGGTTTTTTGAGATTTTTTGGGATTTTTTGGGATTTTTTTGAGATTTTTTGGGGATTTTTTAGGGATTTTTTAGGGATTTTTTTGAGATTTTTTGGGATTTTTTTGGGGATTTTTTTGAAATTTTTTGGGGGTTTTTTGGGATTTTTTGAGATTTTTTGGGGATTTTTTAGGGATTTTTTGGAGATTTTTTGGGGATTTTTTAGGGATTTTTGGGGATTTTTTTGAGATTTTTTGGGGGTTTTTGGGGGATTTTTTTGAGATTTTTTGGGGATTTTTTAGGGAATTTTTGGGATTTTTTTTTTAGATTTTTGGGATTTTTGGGGGGATTTTTTGGGGATTTTTTTGAGAATTTTGGGGGTTTTTTGAGATTTTTGGGGGTTTTTCTGGGATTTTTTGGGATTTTTTTGAGATTTTTTGGGGATTTTTTTGGGGATTTTTGCAGGATTTTTTGGGGATTTTTTAGGGTGTTTTTTGAGGGTTTTTTGAGATTTTTTGGGATTTTTTTAAGATTCTTTTGGAATTTTTTAGGGAATTTTTGGGATTTTTTTGAGAATTTTTAGGGAATTTTTGGGAATTTTTGGGGGGTTTTTTTTTTTAGGGATTTTTTTTAGATTTTTTTGGTGAATTTTTGGGATTTTTTTAGGGATTTTTTTGAGATTTTTTAGGGAATTTTTGGGATTTTTTGGGTTTTTTTTTTATTTTTTAGGGATTTTTTTGAGATTTTTTGGGGATTTTTTAGGGAATTTTTGGGGATTTATTTGAGATTTTTTGGGGATTTTTTAGGGAATTTTTAGGGAATTTTTTTTATTTTTGGGATTTTTTTGAGGTTTTTTGGGGATTTTTTTGAGGTTTTTTGGGGATTTTTTAGGGAATTTTTGGGGATTTTTTTGATATTTTGGGGTTTTTTTGGGGAGGATTTTTTTTTATATTTTCCCTAATCCTGTGATTTTCTCCCCATTTTTCCCCAGCGTGGGATCCACTTTTCGGTGGTTTCCCCGCGGAAGCTTCCGGCGCTGTTTGAGAAGGGGGCTCCCCCTGGGACCCAATTCCCTGCATTTCCCCCCAGTTTTATCCCAAATTTTATCCATTTTATCCCAATTCTTTGTATTTTCCTCAATTTTCTGCATTCCCCTAATTTTGGGAATTTTTTAAACCCAAATCCTGTGGGTTTTCCCCCATTTTTTTGTATTTTTCCCCATTTTTGTCCATTTTTGCCCATTTTTTAATATTTTTCCCCAGTTTTTTTTTTTTACCATTTTCCCCCTTTTTTTATATTTTCCCCATTTTTCCCCATTTTTTCTCAATTCTGGGTTTTTCCCCCCATTTTTTGTATTTTTCCCCCATTTTTTTAACATTTTCCCCATTTTTTTATATTTTCCCATTTTTTTATGTTTTCTCTAATCCTGTGCGTTTTCCCCCATTTTTGTCCATTTTTTCCCCATTTTTTTATATTTTCCCCCCATTTTTTTAACATTTCCCCATTTTCTTTTGTTTTTTCCCTATTTTTCCCTAATTCTGTTTTTCCCACATTTTTTTGTATTTTTCCCCCATTTTTGTCCATTTTTTCCCCATTTTTTTATATTTTCCCCGGTTTTTTTTTAACATTTTCCCCGTTTTTTTTATATTTTCCCCGTTTTTTTATATTTTCCCTTTTTTTTTATATTTTCCCTAATCCTGTGTTTTTCTCCCCATTTTTCCCCAGCGTGGGATCCACTTTTCGGTGGTTTCCCCGCGGAAGCTTCCGGCACTGCGGGCGCTGTTTGAGAAGGGGGCGCCCCCCGGGAGCCTGGAGCCCCCCCAGGGCAAAGAGTGCGGCCAGGACCCCCGGCACATGGTGCTGGTCAGGGGGGTGGCACTGCCAGGTACCCTGGGGACATCTGGGGACATTGGGGACATTGGGGGTGTTGGGGACATTGGGGGTGTTGGGGACATTGGGGACATTGGGGACATTGGGGACATTGGGGACATTGGGGACATTGGGGGGGACAGGACCCCCGGCACATGGTGCTGGTCAGGGGGGTGGCACTGCCAGGTACCTTGGGGACATCTGGGGACATTGGGGACATTGGGGACATTGGGGACATCCTGGGACTTTGGGGACATTGGGGGGGACAGGACCCCCGGCACATGGTGCTGGTCAGGGGGGTGGCACTGCCAGGTACCCTGGGGACATTGGGGACATTGGGGGGATTTGGGGACATTGGGGACACTGGGGGGACAGGACCCCCGGCACATGGTGCTGGTCAGGGGGGTGGCACTGCCAGGTACCTTGGGGACATCTGGGGACATCTGGGGACATTGGGGGTGTTGGGGACATTGGGGGTGTTGGGGACATTGGGGACATTGGGGACATTGGGGACACTGGGGACATTGGGGACACTGGGGACACTGGGGACCTTGGGGACATTGGGGACATTGGGGGGACAGGACCCCCGGCACATGGTGCTGGTCAGGGGGGTGGCACTGCCAGGTGGGGACATTGGGGACATCTGGGGACACTGGGGACATTGGGGACAATGGGGACATTGGGGGGATTGGGGACACTGGGGACATTGGGGACATTGGGGACATTGGGGACACTGGGGTCATTTGGGGACATTGGGGACATTGGGGACATTGAGGACATTGGGGACATTGGGGACATTGGGGACATTGGGGGGTCAGGACCCCCAGCACATGGTGCTGGTCAGGGGGGTGGCACTGCCAGGTACCCTGGGGACACTGGGGACATCTGGGGACATTGGGGACATTGGGGGGATTTGGGACATTGGGGACATTGGGGACATTGGGGACATTGGGGGGATTGGGGACATTGGGGACACTGGGGGGACAGGACCCCCGGCACATGGTGCTGGTCAGGGGGGTGGCACTGCCAGGTACCCTGGGGACATCTGGGGACATCTGGGGACACTGGGGACATTGGGGACATTGGGGACACTGGGGGGATTGGGGGCGTTGGGGACATTGGGGACATTGGGGACATTGGGGGGACAGGACCCCCGGCACATGGTGCTGGTCAGGGGGGTGGCACTGCCAGGTACCCTGGGGACATCTGGGGACATCTGGGGACATCTGGGGACATTGGGGACATTGGGGACATTGGGGACACTGGGGACACTGGGGGGACAGGACCCCCGGCACATGGTGCTGGTCAGGGGGGTGGCACTGCCAGGTGGGGACATTGGGGACATCTGGGGACATTGGGGACATTGGGGACATTGGGGACACTGGGGACATTGGGGACATTGGGGACACTGGGGGGATTGGGGACATTGGGGACATTGGGGACATTGGGGGGACAGGACCCCCGGCAC
Organism: Poecile montanus; assembly: GCA_038429875.1. Classification (NCBI taxonomy): domain Eukaryota; kingdom Metazoa; phylum Chordata; class Aves; order Passeriformes; family Paridae; genus Poecile; species Poecile montanus. The sequence goes on along the minus strand of CM076539.1, from coordinate 1,638,740 downwards.
ATGGTGCTGGTCAGGGGGGTGGCACTGCCAGGTACCCTGGGGACACTGGGGACACTGGGGACATTGGGGACGTTGGGGACGTTGGGGACATTGGGGACATTGGAGACATTGGGGACATTGGGGACATTTGGGGACATTGGAGACATTGGGGGTGTTGGGGACGTTGAGGACATTGGGGACATTTTGGGGACATTTTGGGGAACATTTGGGACATTTGGGGGACATTGGGGACATTTTAGGGGGTCCATTTTGGGAACATTTTGGGGACGTTGGGGACATTTTGGGGTCCGTTTCAGGGAGCATTTTGGGGTCCATTTGGGACATTTTGGGGGACATTTTGGGGTTAATTTGGGACATTTTAGGGTCCATTTGGGGGACATTTTGGGGGGACATTTTAGGGTCCATTTTAGGGGACATTTTGGGGTCCATTGGTGACACTTTAGGGTCCATTTTGGGAACATTTTGGGGACGTTGGGGACATTTTGGGGGAACATTTTGGGGACATTTGGGACATTTTGGGGTCCATTTTAGGGGACATTTTGGGGTCCATTGGTGACATTTTAGGGTCCATTTTGGGGACATTTTGGGGAACATTTTGGGGTCCATTTTGGGGACATTTTGGGGTCCATTTTGGGGACATTTTGGGGTCCATTTGGGACATTTTGGGGAACATTTTGGGGTTAATTTGGGACATTTTAGGGTCCATTTGGGGGACATTTTGGGTCCATTTTGGGGTCCATTTTGGGGACATTTTAAAGTCCATTTTGGGGACATTTGGGACATTTTGGGGGGACATTTTAGGGGACATTTTGGGGACATTTTTGGAACATTTTGGGGGGACATTTGAGAATATTTGAGAACGTTTTGGGGTCCATTTGGGGACATTTTTGGGGGGACATTTTTGGGGGACATTTTAGGGTCCATTTGGGGGACATTTTTGGGGACATTTTGGGGACATTTTAGGGTCCATTTTAGGGGACATTTTGGGGGGACATTTTAGGGAACATTTTGGGGACATTGGGGACATTTTGGGGGAACATTTTGGGGACATTTGGGACATTTTGGGGAACATTTTGGGGTTAATTTGGGACATTTTAGGGTCCATTTTGGGTACATTTTGGGGTCCATTGGTGACATTTTAGGGTCCATTTTGGGGACATTTGGGACATTTTGGGGGGACATTTTAGGGAACATTTTGGGGACATTTTTGGAACATTTTGGGGGGACATTTGAGAATATTTGAGAACGTTTTGGGGTCCATTTGGGGACATTTTTGGGGGGACATTTTTGGGGGACATTTTAGGGTCCATTTGGGGGACATTTTTGGGGACATTTTGGGGACATTTTAGGGTCCATTTTAGGGGACATTTTGGGGGGACATTTTAGGGAACATTTTGGGGACATTGGGGACATTTTGGGGGAACATTTTGGGGACATTTGGGACATTTTGGGGAACATTTTGGGGTTAATTTGGGACATTTTAGGGTCCATTTTGGGTACATTTTGGGGTCCATTGGTGACATTTTAGGGTCCATTTTGGGGACATTTGGGACATTTTGGGGGGACATTTTAGGGAACATTTTGGGGACATTTTTGGAACATTTTGGGGGGTACATTTGAGAATATTTGAGAACGTTTTGGGGTCCATTTGGGGACATTTTTGGGAACATTTTGGTGACATTTTGGGGAACATTTCCTGTCCATTTTTAAATTCTTTTTTCTTTTTTTTGGGGTCCCCCCCTCTCCAGGCAGCACCAGCGGCTCCTCCTCCCTGCCCCCCAAAACCACCACAGCCCCTCCCCCACTGCCCCCCAGCGCCCCCCAACTGCCCCCCACCCCCCCCCAGCCGCCCCCAGGACCCCAACCCTACCAGGTAACCCCAAAAAAACACAATTTTGGGGGGGGGGGGGGATGGGATTTTGGGGGTCCCCAGAAGTGGGGACTGAGACCCCTCCCCAATTTCAGGTGCCCCCCCCGGGGGCGCTGAACGCGGCGCAGGCGGCGGCGCAATCGGCCGTGGAGGCTGCCAAGAGCCAGAAGAGCCTCGCGGGGAGATGTGAGGAGGAGGAGGGGTTGGGGAGAGGGTCGGGGGGTTTGGGGAGAGGGTTTGGGGAGGTGGAGGCTGCCAAGAGCCAGAAGAGCCTCGCGGGGAGATGTGAGGAGGAGGAGGGGTTGGGGAGAGGGTCGGGGGGGTTTGGGGAAGGGGGAGATGTGAGGAGGAGGAGGGGTTGGGGAGAGGGTCGGGGGGTTTGGGGAGAGGGGAGATGTGAGGAGGAGGAGGGGTTGGGGAGAGGGTCAGGGGGTTTGGGGGGGGGGAGATGTGAGGAGGAGGAGGAGGGGTTTGGGGAGAGGGTTTGGGGGGGTTGGGGAGAGGGTTTGGGGAGGGGGGAGATAGGAGGAGGAGGGGTTGGGGAGAGGGTCGGGGGGTTTGCGGAGGGGGGAGATGTGAGGAGGAGGAGGAGGGGTTGGGGAGAGGGTCGGGGGGGTTGGGGAGGGGTTTGGGGAGGGGGGAGATGTGAGGAGGAGGAGGGGTTGGGGAGAGGGTCGGGGGGTTTGGGGAGAGGGGAGATGTGAGGAGGAGGAGGGGTTGGGGAGAGGGGTCAGGGGGTTTGGGGGGGGGGAGATGTGAGGAGGAGGAGGGGTTGGGGAGAGGGTCGGGGGGTGGGGAGGGGGTAGATGTGAGGAGGAGGAGGAGGGGTTTGGGGAGAGGGTTTGGGGGGGTTGGGGAGAGGGTTTGGGGAGGGGGGAGATAGGAGGAGGAGGGGTTGGGGAGAGGGTCGGGGGGTTTGCGGAGGGGGGAGATGTGAGGAGGAGGAGGAGGGGTTTGGGAGAGGGTTTGGGGTTTGGGGAGAGGGTTTGGGGAGGGATTTGGGGAGAGGGTCGGAGGGTTTGGGGAGGGGGGAGATGTGAGGAGGAGGAGGGGTTGGGGAGAGGGGAGGGGGGGTTTGGGGAGGGGTTTGGGGAGGGGGGAGATGTGAGGATGAGGGGGGGTTGGGGAGAGGGTCGGGGGTTTGGGGAGAGGGTTTGGGGAGGTGGAGGCTGCCAAGAGCCAGAAGAGCCTCGCGGGGAGATGTGAGGAGGAGGAGGGGTTGGGGAGAGGGTCGGGGGTTTGGGGAGGGGTTTGGGGAGGGGGGAGATGTGAGGATGAGGAGGGGTTTGGGGAGAGGGTCGGGGGGTTTGGGGAGGGGTTTGGGGAGGGGGGAGATGTGAGGATGAGGAGGGGTTGGGGAGAGGGTCGGGGGGGTTTGGGGAGGGGGGAGATGTGAGGAGGAGGAGGGGTTGGGGAGAGGGTCGGGGGGTGTGGGGAGGGGGGAGATGTGAGGAGGAGGAGGGGTTGGGGAGAGGGTCGGGGGGGTTTGGGGAGGGGGGAGATGTGAGGAGGAGGAGGGGTTGGGGAGAGGGTCGGGGGGGTTTGGGGAGGGGGGAGATGTGAGGAGGAGGAGGGGTTGGGGAGAGGGTCGGGGGGTGTGGGGAGGGGTCAGGGGGTTTGGGGAGGGGGGATTTGGGGAGAGGGTTTGGTGAGGGATTTGGGGAGAGGGAGAAGATTTGGGGAGGGGATTTGGGGAGAGGGGAGAGGTTTTAAGGAGGGGGAGAGGATTTGGGGAGGGAATTTGGGGAGAGGGGAGAGGATTTGGGGTTTGAGGAGGGGAGGATTTGGGGAAGGGGAGAGGGAGGTAATTTGGGGAGAGGATTTGGGGAGGGGGGGAGAGGGACGGGATTTGGGGAGGGGGAGAGGATTTGAGGAGGGTTCAGGGGGTTTGGGGAGAGGGAGAAGATTTGGGGAGGGGAGAGGGAGAGGATTTGGGGAGGGGGTTGGGGAGAGGATTTGGGGAGGGGGTTGGGGAGAGGATTTGGGGAGGGGAGATGATTTGGGGTTTGGGGAGGGGGTTGGGGATTTGGGGAGAGGGGAGAGGGAGGGGATTTGGGGAGAGGATTTGGGGAGGGGGTCAGGGGGTTTGGGGAGGGGGAGAGGATTTTGGGGAGGGGGGTCCTGAATTGGGGAGGGGTCAGGGAATTTGGGGAGGGGTCAGGGAATTTGGGGAGGGGTCAGGGATTGGGGGGAGAGGATTTTGGGGAGGGGTTGGGGGAATTTGGGGAGGGGTCAGGGAATTTGGGGAGGGGGAGAGGATTTTGGGGAGGGGTCAGGGATTGGGGGGAGAGGATTTTGGGAGGGGTCGGGAATTTGGGGAGGGGTCAGGGATTGGGGGGAGGATTTGGGGAGGGGTCAGGGGGTTTGGGGAGGGGGAGAGGATTTTGGGGAGGGGTCGGGAATTTGGGGAGGGGTCAGGGATTGGGGGGAGAGGATTTTGGGGAGGGGTCAGGGGGTTTGGGGAGGGGTTTGGGATTTGGGGAGGGGTCGGGAATTTGGGGAGGGGTCAGGGATTGGGGGAGAGGATTTGGGGAGGGGTCAGGGAATTTGGGGAGGGGTCCCAACCCCATTGTGAATTTTGGGGGGGGGTCCCCATCTCTATTTGGGGGTGGGGGGGATCAAACCATTTTTTGGGGAGGGGGGCTTAGAGGAATTTGGGGAGGGGGTGGGTCAGACCATTTTTGGGGAGGGGGGTCAAACCATTTTTGGGGAGAGGGGTGGTTCAAACCATTCTTGGGGGGGGGTCTCAGAAATTTGGGGAGGGGGATGGATCAAACCATTTTTGGGGAGGGGGTGGATCAAACCATTTTTGGGGAGGGGGTGGATCAAACCATTTTTGAGGAGGGGGATCAAACCATTTTTGGGGAGGGGGGTGGATCAAACCATTTTTGGGGGGATCTCAGAGGAATTTGGGGAGGGGGTGGATCGAACCATTTTTGGGAGGGGGGATCAGAGGGATTTGGGGAGGGGGGGTGGATCAAACCATTTTGGGGAGGGGGGGATCAGACCATTTTTGGGGGGGATTAAACCATTTTTGGGGGGGATTAAACCATTTTTGGGGGGGCTCTCAGGAATTTGGGGAGGGGGCGGATCAAACCATTCTTGGGGAGGGGGATCAAACCATTTTTTGGGGGGGATTAAACCATTTTTGGGGTGGATCAAACCATTTTTGGGGTGGATCAAACCATTTTTGGGGGGGATTAAACCATTTTTGGGGTGGATTAAACCATTTTTGGGGTGGATCAAACCATTTTTGGGGGGGATTAAACCATTTTGGGGGGGGGATTAAACCATTTTTGGGGGGGGGTCTCAGGAATTTGGGGAGGGGTCAGCACCCCCCCTGACCCCTCCCCCCCTTTTTCTCTCCCCTCCCCCAGTCCCCTCCCTGCCCCCCCTGCAGCCCCCCTTCAGCCAGACCCCCCCCCCAGCCCCTCCCCCCAGGCCCCATCGCGCCCCTCCCCCCCAAACTCCCCCCCCAAACACAGCCCGGCCCCTCCCCCACCCCGGGGCTGCTGCCCCCTCCCCCCCCCAACCCCGGCCCGGGACCCCCCCAGAGCGGAGCCCCCCCCATGGTGAGTCTGGGGGGGGGAAATGGGGATTTTGGGGGAAAAATGGGGATTTTGGGTAAAAAAATGGAATTATTTGGGTTAAAAATGGGGATTTTGGGGGGAAAAATGGGGATTTTGGGGTTAAAAATGGAATTATTTGGGTTAAAAATGGGGATTTTGGGGGGAAAAATTGAATTTTTGGGGGGAAAAATGGGGATTTTGGGTAAAAAAATGGGGATTTTGGGTAAAAAAATGGAATATTTGGGTTAAAAATGGGGATTTTGGGGTAAAAAATGGGAATTTGGGGTAAAAAAATGGGATTATTTGGGTTAAAAATGGGGATTTTGGGGGGAAAAATGGAATTTTTGGGGGAAAAATGGGGATTTTGGGGGGAAAAATGGGAATTTTGGGTTAAAAATGGGGATTTTGGGTAAAAAAATGGGGCATTTTGGGTAAAAAAATGGGATTATTTGGGTTAAAAATGGGATTTGGGGGGGAAAAATTGAATTTTTGGGGGGAAAAATGGGGATTTTGGGGGGAAAAATGGGATGTTGGGTAAAAAAATGGGATTATTTGGGTTAAAAATGGGGATTTTGGGGGGAAAAATGGAATTTTGGGTAAAAAATACGGAATTTTTGGGTTAAAAATGGGGATTTTGGGGTTAAAAATGGGGATTTTGGGTAAAAAAATGGGATTATTTGGGTTAAAAATGGGGATTTTGGGGGGAAAAATGGAATTTTGGGTAAAAAATACGGAATTTTTGGGTTAAAAATGGGGATTTTGGGGTTAAAAATGGGGATTTTGGGTAAAAAAATGGGATTATTTGGGTTAAAAATGGGGATTTTGGGGGGAAAAATGGGGATTTTGGGTAAAAAAATGGGATTATTTGGGTTAAAAATGGGGATTTTGGGGGGAAAAATGGAATTTTGGGTAAAAAATACGGAATTTTTGGGTTAAAAATGGGGATTTTGGGGTTAAAAATGGGGATTTTGGGTAAAAAATGGGATTATTTGGGTTAAAAATGGGGATTTTGGGGGGAAAAATGGGAATTTGGGGTAAAAATTATGGAATTTTTGGGTTAAAAATGGGGATTTTGGGGGAAAAATGGGATTATTTGGGTTAAAATTGGGATTTTGGGGGGAAAAATGGGGATTTTGGGGTTAAAAATGGAATTATTTGGGTTAAAATGGGGATTTTGGGGGGAAAAATGGGGATTTTGGGGGGAAAAATGGGATTATTTGGGTTAAAAATGGGGATTTTGGGGGGAAAATGGAATTTTTGGGGGGAAAAATGGGGATTTTGGGGGTAAAAATGGAATTATTTGGGTTAAAAATGGGGATTTTGGGGTTAAAAATGGGGATTTTGGGTAAAAAAATGGGATATTTGGGTTAAAATTGGGGATTTTGGGGTTAAAATGGGGTATTTTGGGGGGGAAAATTGAATTTTTGGGGGGGGAAATTGGGATTTTGGGGTTAAATGGATTTTTGGGGGTTTTATATTGATTTTTGGGGTTGAATGAATTATTTGGGTTAAAAATGGGATTTTGGGGATAAAATTGGATTATTTGGGTTAAAATTGGAATTTTTGGGGGTAAATATTGAATTTTCATGTTAAAAACAGGATTTTGGGGGTTAAATATTGAATTTTCGTGTTAAAATTGAATTTTTGGGGGTTAAATCCCCATTTTGGGGTTAAAAATGGAATTTTTGGGGGTTAAAATGGGATTTTTGGGGGTTGAAAATGGAATATTTGGGTTAAATATTGAATTTTTGGGGTTAAATACCGAATTTTGGGTTAAATGTTGAATTTTGGGGTTAAAAATGGAATTTTGGGGATAAAATGGAATTATTTGGGTTAAATATTGAATTTTTGGGGTTGAAAATTGGATTTTTGGGGTTAAAATGAGATTTATGGGGTTAAATATTGAGTTTTGGGGTTAAATGTGAATTTTTTGGGGGTTAAAGTCTGACTTTGGGGGTTAAATCCCCATTTTGGGGTTAAATAATTGAATTTTTGGGGGGTAAAATCCTGATTTTTTGGGGGGATTAAATCCCAATTTGGGGTTTTAATCCAAATTTTAAAGGTTTGAATCTCAATTTTAGGGATTTAATTCCAATTTTGGTGATTTTAATCCCAATTTTAAAGGTTTTAATCCCAATTTTGAAGTTTTTAATCTCAATTTTAGCAATTTAAATCCCAATTTTATTGATTTAAGTCCCAATTTTGGGGGTTAAATCCCAATTTTAAAGGTTTAAATCCCAATTTTGAGGTTTTAATCCCAATTTTGGTGATTTATTTCCCAATTTTGGTGATTTTAATCCAAATTTTGAGGTTTTAATCCAATTTTATTGATTTTAATCCCAATTTTAAAACTTTAATTCCCAATTTTGGTGATTTTAATCCCAATTTTAAAGGTTTAAATCCCAGTTTTAGGTGTTTAAATCTCAATTTTGGTGATTTGGTGATTTTAATCCCAATTTTGGGGTTTTAATCCCAATTTTAGCAATTTAAATCCCAATTTTAAGGTTTTAATCCCAATTTGGATGATTTTAATCCCATTTTTGGTGGTTTTAATCCCAATTTTATTGATTTTAATCCCAATTTGGAGATTTTAATCCCATTTTTGGTGGTTTTAATCCCAATTTATTGATTTAAATCCCAATTTGGATGATTTTAATCCCATTTTTGGTGGTTTTAATCCCAATTTATTGATTTAAATCCCAATTTGGATGATTTTAATCCCATTTTTGGTGGTTTTAATGCCAATTTTAAAGCTTTAAATCCCAATTTGGATGATTTTAATCCCATTTTTGATGGTTTTAATGCCAATTTTATTGATTTTAATCACATTTTTAAGGTTTTTAATCCATTTTTGGTGGTTTTAATGCCAATTTTATTGATTTAAATCACATTTTTAAGGTTTTTAATCCCATTTTTCCCCTCCCCCCCAGCCCTCGGGGGGTCCCCCCAGCTCCGTCCCCCCCCAGGGGACCCCTCCCCAACTGGGGGCTCCCCCCTTGGCCGGACCCCAACAATCGGTGGGGAACAAAGTCTGGCCTGGAGCGGGGTCCTGGAGTGGCAGGAGGTGAGGAGGAGGAGGGGCTGGGGGGGATTTGGGGGGGTCTGGGGGGTCTGGGGGGGATTTGGGGGGTCTGGGGGGGATTTGATGAATTTTGGGGGGATTTGGGGGGAGTTTGGGGGATTTTGGGGGGGTCTGGGGGGGATTTCAGGGGGTCTGGGGGGGATTTGGGAGGGTTTGGGGGGGGATTTGGGGGGAGTTTGGGGGATTTTGGGGGGAATTGGGGAGGATTTGGGGGGATCTGGGGGGATTTGGGGGGGAATTTGGGGAGATTTGGGGGGGTCTAGGGGGGATTTGGGGAGGCTTGGGGGGGATTTGGGATGGTTTGGGGGGGGCTTGGGGGGGATTTGGGGGGGGTCTGGGGGGATTTGATGAAATTTGGGGGGAGTTTGGGGGGATTTTGGGGGGGGGGGATTTGTGGGGGGGGTGGATTTGGGGGGTCTGGGGGGATTTGGGGGGAATTGGGGAGGATTTGGGGGGTCTGGGGGGATTTGGGGGGAATTGGGGAGGATTTGGGGGGTCTGGGGGGATTTGGGGGGATTTGGGGGGGTCTGGGGGGGATTTGGGAGGGTTTGGGGGGGATTTGGGAGGATTTTGGGGGGAGTTAGGGAGGCTTGGGGAGGATTTGGGGAGGATTTGGGGGGTCTGGGGGGGATTTGGGGAGGATTTGGGGGGATTTGGGGGAGATTTGGGGGGTTTTGGGAGGGTTTGGGGGGATTTTGGCGGGTCTGGGGGGTCCTGCAGGGATTTGAGGGGGGGTCTGGGGGATTTGGGGGGGTCTGGGGGGGATTTGGGGGGATTTGGGGAGGCTTGGGGGGGATTTGGGGGGGATTTGGGGGGTCTGGGGGGATTTTGGGGGGATTTGGGGGGGTCCTGCAGGGATTTGGGGGGATTTGGGGGAGATTTGGGGGGTTTTGGGAGGGTATGGGGGGGATTTTGGGGGGTCTGGGGGGTCCTGCAGGGATTTGAGGGGGGGTCTGGGGGGACTTGAGGATTTGGGGGGTCTGGGGGGGATTTGGGAGGGTTTGGGGGGGATTTGGGGGGGATTTGGGGTCCTGCAGGGATTTGGGGGAGATTTGGGGGGTTTTGGGAGGGTTTGGGCGGGATTTGGGGGGATTTTGGGGGGTCTGGGGGGTCCTGCAGGGGTTTGGGGGGGTCTGGGGGGATTTGGGGAGGATTTGGGGGTCCTGCAGGATTTGGGGGGATTTGGGGGGATTTTGGGGGGTCTGGGGGGTCCTGCAGGGATTTGAGGGGGGGTCTGGGGGGATTTGGGGAGGATTTGGGGGGTCTGGGGGGATTTGGAGGGTTTGGGGGGGTCTGGGGGGATTTGGGGGAGATTTGGGGTGTTTTGGGAGGGTTTGGGGGGGCTTGGGGGGGATTTGGGGGGTCCTGCAGGGATTTAGGGGAGATTGGGGGGATTTTGGAGGAATTTGGGGGGGTCTGGGGGGGTCCTGCAGGGATTTGGGGGGATTTTGGGAGGTTTGGGGAGGGTTTGGGGGGATTTTTGGGCAATTTGGGGGGGCATTTGGGGGGATTTTTGGGCAATTTGGGGGGGGTTTGGGGAGATTTTTGGGGATTTGGGGGAGATTTGGGGGATTTGGGGGGGTTTGGGGGATTTTTGGGCAATTTGGGGGGGATTTGGGGGGATTTTGGGAGGATTTGGGGGGGATTTGGGGGATATTTTGGGGCATTTTAGAGATTTTGGGGGCGTTTCAGTTGAATTTTGTGGGTTCTCAACCCCTCCACCAACCCCTGAGATGAACAAACCCAACAATTCCAAATTCCAAAACCCCTTTGAGACCCCAAAAAATCCTTCCTGGGACCCCAAATCTTTCTGGTGACCCCAAAATCCCCTCGGGGACCCCAAAATTCCCAAACCCAGAAACCCAAACCGGCCCTGGTGGATTCGAGCACGAAGCTGACGCGGTCCCTGCCCTGCCAGGTGTACGTCAACGCCGAGGAAAACCTGTGAGTTTGGGAATTTTGGGGGATTTGGGGGAATTTTGGGGATTTTGGGAATTTTGGGAATTTTTTGGATTTTTTGGGATTTTTTTGGATTTTTTGGGGAATTTTTTTGGGGATTTTTGGGATTTTTTGGGGATTCTTTTGGGATTTTTGGGGGATTTTTTGGGATTTTTTGGGGATTTTTTGGGGATTTTTTGGGCATTTTGGGGAATTTTTGGGGGGATTTTTTGGGGGATTTTTTTGGGGATTTTGGGGAATTTTTGGGGGGATTTTTTGGGATTTTTTCGGGATTTCTGGGGGAATTTTGGGGAATTTTTTGGGAATTTTGGGGGGATTTTTTGGGATTTTTTTGGGGATTTCTGGGGGAATTTGGGAGGATTTTTGGGGGGGTGTACGTCAACGCCGAGGAAAACCTGTGAGTTTGGGAATTTTGGGGGATTTTGGGGAATTTTGGGGATTTTGGGAATTTGGGGAATTTTTTGGGATTTTTTGGGATTTTTTGGGGATTTTTTGGGGAATTTTTTGGGAATTTTGGGGGCTTTTTGGGGATTTTTTTTTTTATTTTTTAAAGGATTTTGGGATATTTTTGGGGGATTTTTGGGAATTTTGGGAGATTTTTTGGGGGATTTTTGGGATTTTTTTAGGATTTTTGGGGGGATTTTTTGGGGATTTTGGGGAATTTTTTGGGGATTTTTGGGGGATTTTTTGGTGAATTTTTGGGAATTTTTTAGGGGATTTCTGGGGGAATTTTGGAAGATTTTTGGGAAATTTTGGGTGATTTTTGGGGGGATTTTGGGGGGATTTTGGGGAATTTTTTTGAGATTTTTTGGGAATTTTTGGGGGTTTTTTTCATTTTTTTTTTATTTCTGGGGGATTTTTTGGAATTTTTTAGGGGATTTTTTGGGGATTTTTTTGGGGATTTTGGGGGGGATTTTTTGGGGATTTTTTTGGGATTTCTGGGGGAATTTTGGGGAATTTTTTTGGGACTTTTGGGGATTTTTTGGGGGATTTTTGGGAATTTTTTAGGGGATTTTTTGGGGATTTTTTGGGGATTTTGAGGATTTTTTGGGGATTTTTTGGGGGATTTTTTGGGGATTTTGGGGGATTTTTGGGGGACTTTTTGGATTTTTTGGGGAATTTTTGGGAATTTTTTAGGGGATTTCTGGGGGGTTTCTGGGAGAATTTTGGGGGATTTTGGGGGATTTTTGGGGGGATTTTGGGGAATTTTTTGAAAATTTTTTTGGGATGTTTGGGGATTTTTTGGGATTTTTGGGGGAATTTTGGGGGATATTTTGGGGGATTTTAGGGAATTTGGGGGGGTTTTAGGATATTTTGGGGGGATTTTGGGGAATTTTTTTGGTTTTTTTTTTTTTATTTTGGGGGGATTTTTTAGGAGATTTTTTTTTTATTTTTAGGGAGGATTTTTGAGAATTTTGGGGGATTTTTTTGGAATTTTTTGGGAGAATTTTGGGAATTTTTTGGGGGATTTTTGGGGATTTTGGGAGGATTTTGGGGGGATTTTTTGGGGAATTTTGGGAGGATTTGGGGGATTTTGGGGAGATTTTGACAATTTTGGGGGGATTTGGGGAGAATTTTGAGGGATTTTTGGGAATTTTGGGAGATTTTTGGGAAATTTGAGGGATTTTGGGGGGTATTTTTGGGAAATTTGAGGGATTTTGGGGGGTCCCATTTGATTTTTGGGGTTGTGTTGGAATTTTGGGGTGGGGGGAACCCCAAAATCACCTCCTTTTCCCTCATTTTTTCCTCCTTTTCCCTCATTTTTTCCTCCTTTTCCCTCATTTTTTCCTCATTTTTTCCTCACTTTTTTATCATTTTTCATCAATTTTCCTCATTTTCATTCATTTTTCCTCATTTTCCTCATTTCTTTTCTCATTTTCCTCATTTTTTCCTCATTTTTTCCTCATTTTTTCCTCATTTTTTTATCATTTTTTCCTCATTTTTTCCTCATTTTTTTCTTATTTTTTTCCTCATTTTTTCTTTATTTTTTCCTCATTTTTTTCTCATTTTTTCCTCATTTTTCCTCATTTTTTCCTCATTTTTTCCTCATTTTTTCTCATTTTTTCCTTATTTTTTCTTCATTTTTTCCTCATTTTTTCCTCATTTTTTCCTCGTTTTTTCCTCTTTTTTTTATCATTTTTTTCTCATTTTTTTATCATTTTTCCCTCATTTTTTCCTCATTTTTTCCTCATTTTTTCTCATTTTTTCCTTATTTTTTCTTCATTTTTTCCTCATTTTTTCCTCATTTTTTCCTCATTTTTTCCTCTTTTTTTTATCATTTTTTCTCATTTTTTCCTCATTTTTCCTTCATTTTTTCCCCATTTTTTCCTCATTTTTTCCTCATTTTTTCCTCATTTTTTCTCATTTTTTCCTTATTTTTTCTTCATTTTTTCCTCATTTTTTCCTCATTTTTTCCTCGTTTTTTCCTCTTTTTTTTATCATTTTTTTCTCATTTTTTTATCATTTTTCCCTCATTTTTTCCTCATTTTTTCCTCATTTTTTCTTCATTTTTTCCTCATTTTTTCTTCATTTTTTCCTCATTTTTTCTTCATTTTTTCCTCATTTTTTTCTCATTTTTCCCTCATTTTTCCTCATTTTTCCTCATTTTTTCCTCATTTTTCCTCATATTTCCTCATTTTTTCCTCTTTTTTTCCTCATTTTTCCTCATTTTTTCCCCATTTTTTCCTCATTTTTTCCTCATTTTTTCCTCATTTTTCCTCATTTTTTCCTCATTTTTTCCTCATTTTTTCCCCATTTTTTCCTCATTTTTTCCTCATTTTTCCTCATTTTTTCCTCATTTTTTTCTCATTTTTTCCTCTTTTTTTTATCATTTTTTTATCATTTTTTTATCATTTTTCCCTCATTTTTTCCTCATTTTTCCCTCATTTTTCCTCATTTTTTCCTAATTTTTCCTCATTCTTTCCTCATTTTTTTCTCTTTTTTTATCATTTTTTTCTCATTTTTCTATCATTTTTCCTCATTTTTTTTCTCATTTTTTCCTCATTTTTTCCTCATTTTTCCTCATTTTTTCTTCATTTTTTTATCATCTTTTATTATTTTTTCTTCATTTTTTCCTCATTTTTTTCTCATTTTTTCCTCATTTTTTCCTCATTTTTTCCCCATTTTTTCCTCATTTTTTCCTCATTTTTCCTCATTTTTTCTTCATTTTTTTATCATCTTTTATTATTTTTTCTTCATTTTTTCCTCATTTTTTCCTCATTTTTTCCCCATTTTTTCCTCATTTTTTCCTCATTTTTCCTCATTTTTTCTTCATTTTTTTATCATTTTTTATTATTTTTCCTCCTTTTTCCTCATTTTCCCTTATTTTTCCCTCATTTTTCCCCATTTTTCCTCATTTTTTCCTCATTTTTCCTCATTTTTTCTTCATTTTTTTCTCATTTTTTATTATTTTTCCTCCTTTTTCCTCATTTTTCCTCATTTTTTATTATTTTTGCTCCTTTTTCCCTGTTTTTCCCTGTTTTTCCCAGGAAAACGGATCAGTGGCCGCAGAAGTTGATCATGCAGCTGATCCCACAGCAGCTCCTGGTGAGATTTGGGCTCATTTTGGGGGAATTTGGGTCATTTTGGGGGATTTGGGCTCATTTTGGGGGATTTGGGATCATTTTGGGGGATTTGGGATCATTTTGGGGGATTTGGGCTCATTTTGGGGGATTTGGGCTCATTTTGGGGGATTTGGGCTCATTTTGGGGGATTTGGGATCATTTTGGGGGATTTGGGCTCATTTTGGGGGATTTGGGCTCATTTTGGGGGATTTGGGCTCATTTTGGAGGATTTGGGCTCATTTTGGGGGATTTGGGCTCATTTTTTAGGATTTGGGGTGGTTTCTGTGGGATTTGGGGGGTTTTTTGTGGGATTTGGGGTCATTTTGGAGGATTTGGGGTCATTTTTTGGGATTTGGGGTGGTTTTTGTGGGATTTGGGGTTTTTTTTGTGGGATTTGGGGTCATTTTGGAGGATTTGGGGTCATTTTTTGGGATTTGAGATTTTTTTTGTGGGACTTCGGTTCATTTTGGGGGAATTTGGGGTCATTTTGGGGGATTTGGGGTCATTTTTGTGGGATTTGAGGATTTTTTTGTGGGATTTGGGGTCATTTTTTGGGATTTGAGGGGTTTTTTTTGGGATTTGGGGTGGTTTCAGTGAGATTTGGGGCAGGTTTGTGGGATTTGTGGTGATTTTGAGGGGTTTGGGGTCATTTTTTTGGATTTGGGGTGTTTTTTGTGGGACTCAAGGCAGGTTTTTTTGTGGGATTTGTGGTGATTTTGTGGGATTTGGGGTGGTTTTTTATGGAATTTGGATTTTTTGGGGGTTTTGGGATGGGGTTTTATGGAATTTGGGGTAATTTTTGTGGGATTTGAGGCAGGTTTTTTGTGGGATTTGGATTTTTTGGGGGTTTTGGGCTGGTTTTTGTGGGATTTGGGGGGTCCTGACCCCATTTTTTGGCCCCTCCAGACCACCCTGGGTCCCCTTTTCCGGAATTCCCGGATGGTTCAGTTCCATTTCACCAACAAGGACCTGGAGTCGCTCAAGGGGCTCTACAGGATCATGGGCAACGGCTTCGTAAGGACCCCAAAAACACCTCAGGGACCCCAAAATCGCCTCAGGACCCCCAAAAACACCTCAGGAACCCCAAAAATCACCTCAGGGACCCCAAAATCATCTTTAGATATCCCAAAATCACCTCAGGGACCCCAAAAATCACCTCAGGAACCCCAAAAACACCTCAGGGACCCCAAAAATCACCTCAGGGACCCCAAAATCGCCTCAGGAACCCCAAAATCACCTCAGGAACCCCAAAAACACCTCAGGGACCCCAAAAATCACCTCAGGGACCCCAAAATCACCTTTAGATATCCCAAAAACACCTCAGGGACCCCAAAACCACCTCAGGAACCCCAAAATCAACTGGAGCAACCCCAAAACCACCTGGAGCGATCCCAAAGCCACCCTCAGAGACCCCAAAACCACCCTCAGAGACCCCAAAACCATCTTTAGAGATCCCAAAACCACTTCAGGGTCACCAAAACCACCTCAGAGACCCCAAAACCACCTTTAGAGACCCAAAATGGACCCTCAGAGACCCCAAAACCACCTCAGGGTCCCCAAAACCACCTTTAGAGACCCCAAATGGACCCTCAGATACCCCAAAACCACCTGGAGCAACCCCAAAACCACCTCAGGGACCCCAAAACCACCTTCAGAGACCCCAAAACCACCTGGAACAACCCCAAAAACACCTCAGGGTCACCAAAACCATCTTTAGAGACCCCAAAACCACCTCAGGAACCTCAGAACCACCTTCAGGAACCCCAAAACCACCTTCAGAGACTTTTTAACCACCCTCAGGGACCCGAAAAACACCCTCAGAGATCCCAAAACCACCTTTAGAGACCCCAAAACCATCTTTAGAGCACCCAAAAACCACCTGGAGTGACCCTGAACCAACTCAGGAACCCCAAAACCACCTCAGAGACCCCAAAACCACCTTCAGAGACCCCAAAAACACCTCAGGAACCCCAAAACCACCTTCAGAGACTTTTTAACCACCCTCAGGGACCCCAAAACCACCCTCAGAGACCCCAAAACCATCTTTAGAGACCCCAAAACCACCTGGAGCGATCCCAAAACCACCTCAGGGTCCCCAAAACCACCTTTAGAGACCCCAAAAACACCTCAGGAACCCCAAAATCACCTACAGAAACCCAAATTGACCCTCAGAGACCCCAAAACCATCTTTAGAGACCCCAAAACCACCCTCAGAGACCCCGAAACCATCTTTAGGAACCCCAAAACCACCTCAGGAATCCCCAAACCATCTTTAGAGACTCCAAAACCACCTGGAGCAACCTCGAACCAACTCAGGAACCCCAAAACCACCTCAGGAACCCCAAAACCACCTTAGGAACCCCAAAAACACCTCAGGACCACCCTCAGATACTTTTTAACCACCCTCAGAGACCCCAAATAGACCTTCAGTGAACCCAAAACCATCTTTAGAGACCCTGATTGGACTCTCAGAGACCCCAAAACCACCCTCAGAGACCCCAAAACCTCTCCCACCCCATTCCTATTCCTATTCCCACCCCATTCCTGCTTCATTCCCGCTTTTCTCCCCAGGCCGGCTGCGTGCACTTCCCTCACACGGCGCCCTGCGAGGTGCGGGTGCTGATGCTGCTCTACTCCTCCAAGAAGAAAATCTTCATGGGCCTCATCCCCAACGACCAGAGCGGCTTCGTCAACGGCATCCGCCAGGTCATCACCAACCACAAGCAGGTGCAGCAGCACAAGATGGACCAGCAGCGTGGGGTGAGCCCCCCAAAAACACCCCAAAAACCCCTCAAAACCACCCCCAAAATCCCGCAGGCCCTCACGGATTTCTCCTACCTTCAACCTTTTTATGTGCTGGGTCGCTCTTTGCTTCCCTCACAAGCGCCGCCATCTCTTTCTGGAGGGGTTGTTGCTGTCCTTACACTCTTTTTTGGGGTGTCTTTGATGTCCCAAATCAGTTTTTTTATCTTTTTTTCTTTTCCCACTCTTTCCTCCCCTCACGTTTTCCGCTCTTTTCTCCCCTCACGTTTCCCGCTCTTTTCCCCTCACATTTTCTACCCTTTTCACCTCACATTTCCACCCTTTTCCTTTCATGTTTTCCACTCTTTTCTCCTCTCACGATTCCCATCCTGTTTCTCCTCACCTTTTCTGCCTTTTTCCCCTCACGTTTTCCCGCCCTTTTCTCCCCTCACGTTTTCCGCTCTTTTCTCCCCTCACGTTTCCCGCTCTTTTCCCCTCACATTTTCTACTCTTTTCACCTCACATTTCCACCCTTTTCCCTTCATGTTTCCCACTCTTTTCTCCTCTCATGATTCCCATCCTGTTTCTCCTCACCTTTTCCGTCTTTTTCCCCTCACGTTTCCCACCCCTCAATCCTTTTATGTGCTGGGTCGCTCTTTGCTTCCTCCACAAGCGCCGCCATTTCTTTCTTGAGGGGTCGTTGCTGTCCTCCCACTCTTTTTTGGGGTGTCTTTTATGTCCCAAATCAGTTTTTTTATCTTTTTTTCTTTTCCCACTCTTTCCTCCCCTCACGTTTCCGCTCTTTTCTCCCCTCACGTTTTCCGCCCTTTTCTCCCCTCACGTTTTCCCGCCCTTTTCTCCCCTCACGTTTTCCGCTCTTTTCTCCCCTCACGTTTCCCGCTCTTTTCCCCTCACATTTTCTACCCTTTTCACCTCACATTTCCACCCTTTTCCTTTCATGTTTTCCACTCTTTTTTCCTCTCATGATTCCCGTCCTGTTTCTCCTCACCTTTTCCGTCTTTTTCCCCTCACGTTTCCCACCCCTCAACCCTTTTATGTGCTGGGTCGCTCTTTGCTTCCCTCACAAGCGCCGCCGTCTCTTTCTTGAGGGGTCGTTGCTGTCCTCCCACTCTTTTTTGGGGTGTCTTTGATGTCCCGAATCTGGTTTTTTTCTTCTTTTTTTTCTCTTTTTTTCTTTTCCTGCTCTTTTTCTCCCCTCATGATTCCCACCCTTTTCTCCCCTCACGTTTCCCGCCCTTTTCTCCCCTCATGTTTCCCGCCCTTTTCTCCCCTCACATTTCCCACTCTTTTCCTCTCACATTTTTTACTCTTTTCACCTCACATTTCCACCCTTTTCCCTTCATGTTTCCCACTCTTTTCTCCTCTCATGATTCCCATCCTGTTTCTCCTCACCTTTTCCGTCTTTTTCCCCTCACGTTTCCCACCCCTCAATCCTTTTATGTGCTGGGTCGCTCTTTGCTTCCTCCACAAGCGCCGCCATTTCTTTCTTGAGGGGTCGTTGCTGTCCTCCCACTCTTTTTTGGGGTGTCTTTTATGTCCCAAATCAGTTTTTTTATCTTTTTTTCTTTTCCCACTCTTTCCTCCCCTCACGTTTCCGCTCTTTTCTCCCCTCACGTTTTCCGCCCTTTTCTCCCCTCACGTTTTCCCGCCCTTTTCTCCCCTCACGTTTTCCGCTCTTTTCTCCCCTCACGTTTCCCGCTCTTTTCCCCTCACATTTTCTACCCTTTTCACCTCACATTTCCACCCTTTTCCTTTCATGTTTTCCACTCTTTTTTCCTCTCATGATTCCCGTCCTGTTTCTCCTCACCTTTTCCGTCTTTTTCCCCTCACGTTTCCCACCCCTCAACCCTTTTATGTGCTGGGTCGCTCTTTGCTTCCCTCACAAGCGCCGCCGTCTCTTTCTTGAGGGGTCGTTGCTGTCCTCCCACTCTTTTTTGGGGTGTCTTTGATGTCCCGAATCTGGTTTTTTTCTTCTTTTTTTTCTCTTTTTTTCTTTTCCTGCTCTTTTTCTCCCCTCATGATTCCCACCCTTTTCTCCCCTCACGTTTCCCGCCCTTTTCTCCCCTCATGTTTCCCGCCCTTTTCTCCCCTCACATTTCCCACTCTTTTCCTCTCACATTTTTTACTCTTTTCACCTCACATTTCGCACCCTTTTTCCCTCACATTTCCACCCTTTTCCCCTCACGTTTTCCCGCCCTTTTCTCCCCTCACGTTTTCCCGCCCTTTTCTCCCCTCACGTTTTCCCACCCTTTTCTCCCCTCCCATTTCCCACTCTTTTCCTCTCACATTTTCTACTCTTTTCAGCTCACATTTCCACCCTTTTCCCCTCACGTTTTCCCGCCCTTTTCTCCCCTCACGTTTTCCACCCCTCCACCCTCAGCGCCACCATCTCTTTCTTGAGGGGTCCTTCCTGCCCCCCCACTCTTTTTGGGGTGTCTTTGATGTCCCCAAATCTGTTTTTTGGGGGGTCTTTGCTGCGCCCCCAGACCCCAAATTTTCCTTTCCCCACAGCTGGGGGGCTCGGCCCCTGTTCCTGGGGCTCCCCCATTCCTGCCCAAGCAGCCGGGGACCCTCCCCGTCACCTCAGGGGTTCAGCCGCAGGTAAGGGGGGATTTTGGGTGGTTTTTGTGGGATTTGAGGTGGTTTTTGGGGGATTTGGGGTGGGGTTTTGGGGGGATATGGGATGGTTTTTGTGGGAAAAACCCTGGATGGGTTTTTTCACATATCCTGCCTTTTTCTCCCCCCCCTTTCCCCTCACATTTTCCACTCCTTTCCCTTCACATTTCCCACCCTTTTTCCTTCATATTTCCTGCTCTTTTCCTCTCACATTTTCTACTCTTTTCACCTCACATTCCCACCTTTTTCCCTGTCGTGTTTCACACCCTTTTCCCCTCACGTTTCCCTCTTTTTTTCCCCTCACATTTCCCCCCTTTTCCCCTCACATTCCCCTCACATTCCCCTCTTTTTCCCCCCTTTTTCCCCCCCTCACATTCCCATTCGAGATGATTTTTGTGGGATATGGGGTGGTTTTTGTGGGATTTGGGATGTTTTCTGTGGGATTTTGGTGGTTTTTGTGGGATTTGGGATGTTTTCTGTGGGATTTTGGTGGTTTTTGTGGGATTTGGGGTGTTTTTTGTGTGATTTGGGGTGTTTTTTTATGGGATTTGGGGTGGTTTTTGTGAGATTTGGGTGTTTTTTATGGGATTTGGGGTGTTTTCTGTGGGATTTGGGGGTAGTTTTGTGGGATTTGGGGTGGTTTTTGTGAGATTTGGGTGTTTTTTATGGGATTTGGGGTGGTTTTTGTGGAATTTGAGGTGTTTTTTGTGAGATTTGGGGTATTTTTTTGTGGGATTTGGGGTAATTTTGTGGGATTTGAGGTGTTTTTTATGGGATTTGGGGTTCTCATCCCTGGAGCCCCCCTGAACCCCCCATTCCCCCGTCCCAGGTGAGCCCAGGTCTGGCACAGGTCGGGATCATGGAGGAGCAGCAGCGGCAGCAGAGCCTGGTCTGGGGGAGATTTCTGGGGGGTTTTGGGGGGATTTGGGGCTTGGTTTGGGTTTTGGGGGGGTTTTGAGTGGATTTGAGGCTTGGGTTGGGTTTTGGGGGGATTTGGGGGGATTTGGGGCTTGGTTTGGGTTTTGGGGGGATTTGGGGGGATTTGAGGCTTGGTTTGGGTTTTGGGGGGGCTTTGAGTGGATTTGAGGCTTGGGTTGGGTTTTTGGGGGGATTTGGGGGGATTTGAGGCTTGGGTTGGGTTTTTGGGGGGATTTGGGGGGATTTGAGGCTCAGGGGTTGGGTTTTTGGGGGGATTTGGGGGGATTTGAGGCTTGGTTTGGGTTTTGGGGGGGTTTTGAGTGGATTTGAGGCTTGGGTTGGGTTTTTGGGGGGATTTGGGGAGGGTTTGAGGCTCAGGGTTTGGGTTCTTGGGGGGATTTGGGGCTTGGTTTGGATTTTTGGGGGGATTTGAGGCTTGGTTTGGATTTTGGGGGGGTTTTGAGTGGATTTGAGGCTTGGGTTGGGTTTTTGGGGGGATTTGGGGGGATTTGAGGCTCAGGGGTTGGGTTTTTGGGGGGATTTGGGGGGTTTTGCAGCTTGGGTTGGGTTTTTGGGGGGATTTGGGGGGATTTGAGGCTTGGTTTGGATTTTGGGGGGGTTTTGAGTGGATTTGAGGCTTGGTTTGGGTTTTGGGGGGATTTGGGGGGATTTGAGGCTTGGTTTGGGTTTTGGGGGGGTTTTGAGTGGATTTGAGGCTTGGTTTGGGTTTTGGGGGGATTTGGGGGGTTTTGGGGCTTGGTTTGGATTTTGGGGGGGGGTTTGAGTGGATTTGAGGCTTGGGTTGGGTTTTTGGGGGGATTTGGGGGGATTTGAGGCTCAGGGGTTGGGTTTTTGGGGGGATTTGGGGGGTTTTGCAGCTTTGGTTGGGTTTTGGGGGGGATTTGGGGGATTTGAGGTTCAGGGCTTGGGTTTTTGGGGGATTTGAGGCTTGGGTTGGGTTTTTGGGGGGATTTGGGGAGGGTTTGAGGCTCAGGGTTTGGGTTCTTGGGGGGATTTGGGGCTTGGTTTGGATTTTTGGGGGGATTTGAGGCTTGGTTTGGATTTTGGGGGGATTTGAGGGGATTTGAAGTTCAGGGGTTGGTTTTGGAGGGGATCTGGGGGGATTTGAGGCTTGGTTTGGATTTTTGGGGGGATTTAGGGGGTTTTGAGGGCATTTGAGGCTCAGGGTTTGGGTTTTTGGGGGGATTTGAGGCTTGGGTTGGGTTTTTGAGGGGATTTGGGGGTCTCTAAAGATGATTTTGGGACCCTGAGGGTGGTTTTGGGGTCTCTCCAGGTGATTTTGGGGTTTCTAAGGGTGGTTTGGGGTCCCTGAGGGTGTTTTTGGGGTCCCTGAGGGTGGTTGGGGGTTCCTGAGGGTGGTTTTGGGGTCTCTCCAGATGGTTTTGGGGTATCTAAAGTTGGTTTTGGGGTCTCTAAAGGTGGTTTTGGGGTTCCTGAGGTGGTTTTGGGGTCTCTGAGGGTGGTTTGGGATCCCTGAGGGTGGTTTGGGGTCTCTAAAGTTGGTTTTGGGGTCTCTAAAGTTGGTTTTTGGGGTCTCTCCAGGGTGGTTTGGGGTCCCTGAGGTGGTTTTGGGGTCTCTCCAGGTTGTTTTGGGGTCTCTAAAGGTGGTTTGGGGTCTCTAAAGATGGTTTTGGGGTCTCTCCAGTGGTTTTGGGTATCTAAAGTTGGTTTTGGGATCTCTAAAGATGATTTTGGGGTCTCTCAAGATGGTTTTGGGGTCTCTGAGGGTGGTTTGGGGTCTCTAAAGTTGGTTTTGGGGTCTCTGAGGGTGGTTTGGGGTCTCTCAAGGTGGTTTTGGGGTCTCTCCAGGTTGTTTTGGGGTCTCTAAAGTTGGTTTTGGGGTCTCTCCAGGTTGTTTTGTGTATCTAAAGTTGGTTTTGGGGTCTCTAAAGGTGGTTTTGGGGTCTCTAAAGATGGTTTTGGGGTCTCTCCAGGTTGTTTTGGGGTCTCTAAAGTTGGTTTTGGGTATCTAAAGTTGTTTTTGGGGTCTCTCCAGGTTGTTTTGGGGTCTCTCAAGATGGTTTTGGGGTCTCTCAAGATGGTTTTGGGGTCTCTGAGGGTGGTTTGGGGTCTCTAGAGTTGGTTTTGGGTATCTAAAGTTGTTTTTGGCGTCTCTCCAGGTTGTTTTGGGGTCTCTAAAGGTGGTTTGGGGTCTCTGAGGGTGGTTTTGGGGTCTCTAAAGATGGTTTTGGGGTCTCTCCAGGTTGTTTTGGGGTCTCTCCAGATGGTTTTGGGGTCTCTAAAGTTGGTTTTGGGGTCTCTAAAGTTGGTTTTGGGGTCTCTCCAGGTTGTTTTGGGGTCTCTAAAGGTGGTTTTGGGTATCTAAAGTTGGTTTTGGTGTCCCTGACGCTGTTTAAAATCTCCCTGTGGCATTTTTGGTGTCTCCCCAACACTCCCATTTCTTTTTCCCTCCCCCAGTTACAGCTCCGGGCCCAACAACAGCAACAACCACAGCCCCCCCCTGCTCCCCCCACGGCCCCAGCGCCTCCCCCAGCCCCCCAAAACCCGGCAGCCCCCCAGGCCGGACCCCCCCAGCCCAGCCAGGCCGGGGGGGGGTCCCTGCTGCGCCCCCAAAACCCCGGAGCCAACCCCCAACTGCGGAGCCTCCTGCTCAGCCAGCAGCCGGTGAGTGACAGCTCTCCCTGAAATAAAAACGGGTCAAGAAATGGGGATTTACACCCTAAAAAATGGGGATTATAACCCCAAAAATCACCCAAAAAATGGGGATTATCACCCCAAAAAATCACCCAAAAAATGGGGATTTACACCCCCAAAAAATGGGGATTAACACCCCAAAAAATGGGGATTATCACCCAAAAAATCACACTGAAAATGGGGATTTTCACACAAAAAAATGGGGATTTACACCCCAAAAAATGGGGATTTTCACACAAAAAAATGGGGATTATCACCCCAAAAAATGGGGATTAACACCCCAAAAAATGGGGATTATCACCCCAAAAAATCACCCAAAAAATGGGGATTTACACCCCCAAAAAATGGGGATTATCACCCCAAAAAATGGGGATTAACACCCCAAAAAATCACCCAAAAAATGGGGATTTACACCCCAAAAAATGGGGATTAACACCCCAAAAAATGGGGATTATCACCCCAAAAATCACCCAAAAAATGGGGATTTTCACACAAAAAAATGGGGATTTACACCCCAAAAAATGGGGATTAACACCCCAAAAAATGGGGATTATCACCCCAAAAAATGGGGATTATCACCCCAAAATTCACCTAAAAAATGGGGATTTACACCCCCAAAAAATGGGGATTAACACCCCAAAAAATGGGGATTTACACCCCAAAAAATGGGGATTATCCCCCCAAAAAATGGGGATTGTCACCCCAAAAATCACCCAAAAAATGGGGATTTTCACACAAAAAAATGGGGATTTACACCCCAAAAAATGGGGATTAACACCCCAAAAAATGGGGATTTACACCCCCAAAAAAAGAGCAGAAAATTGGGATTCTCCCCCAAAAAACCCACAAAAATTGGTGATTCCCCCCCAAAAAAACAACAAAAAAATTGAGATTCTCCCTGAAAAAAAACCAAAAACCCAAAAAATTTGCGATTTCCCCCAAAAAAAAAGCCCAGAAATTCCCAAAAAATCAAGAGAATTTCGGGGGATTTTGGGATTATCCTGAGGATTTTGGGGCTGAAATTGAAGATTTTGGGGATGATCCCTAAAAATTTGGGATTTGGGGAATTTTTGGGGCTTTTCCACAGGAATTTGGGGCTGGAATTCACAATTTTGGGGATGATCCCTAAAAATTTGGAATTTGGGGAATTTTTGGGGCTTTTCTACGGGAATTTGGGGCTGAAATTGAAGATTTTGGGGGTGATCCCTAAAAATTTGGGATTTGGGGAATTTTTGGGGCTTTTCCACAGGAATTTGGGGCTGGAATTTTCAGGGGGAGGAAAAATTTGGGATTTGGGGAATTTTTGGGGTTTTCCCATTGAAATTTGGGGCTGGAATTTTTAGAGGAGGGGAAAATTTGGGATTTGGGGAATTTTTGGGACTTTCCCACAGGAATTTGGGGCTGAAATTTGAGATTTTGGGGGTGATCCCTAAAAATTTGGAATTTGGGGATTTTTTGGGGCTTTTCTACGGGAATTTGGGGCTGAAATTGAAGATTTTGGGGGTGATCCCTAAAAATTTGGGATTTGGGGAATTTTTGGGGCTTTCCCATTGAAATTTGGGGCTGGAATTTTCAGGGGGAGGAAAAATTTGGGATTTGGGGAATTTTTGGGGTTTTCCCACAGGAATTTGGGGCTGAAATTTAAGATTTTGGGGGTGATCCCTAAAAATTTGGGATTTGGGGAATTTTTGGGGCTTTCCCACGGGAATTTGGGGCCAAAATTTTTGGGCTGGGGGGGAAATTTGGGGCTGGAATTTTCAGGGGGAGGAAAAATTTGGGATTTGGGGAATTTTGGGGCCTTTCCCACGGGAATTTGGGAATTTTCATTCTGGGGGGGGGGGGGGTCTCTAAAAATGGGTAAAAAATTCCAATTTTGAGTGGGGGGAGGGGCAGCCCCGGCTCATTTTTGGGGTGCCCCTCCCCCCCCCTCTCTCTCTCTAACCCCTCCCCCCCCCTTTTTTTTGTGTCTCCCCCAGCCCCAAGGGGGGGTCCCCCCCCCAGCTCAGCCCCTTCATCATCTGCAGCCCCCCCCGGGGCCCCCCCCAGGCTCAGCCCCTGCTGCCCCCTCCCCACCAAGGGCTGGGGGGGGGAGGGGCGGGGCAGCTGCCCCTCCTCCACCCTCCCCCACCGGGCCAGCCCTGGCCGGGGCAGCTGGGGGGACCCCGAGCCCCAATTCCAGGTGAGTGACCCCAAAAAATGGCCCTGGGACCCCCCAAAACCACCCCTGGGATCACAAAATCGCCCCTGGGACCCCCCAAAACCCACCCTGGGACCCCAAAACCCCCCCTGGGACCCCCAAACCCCCTCTGGGACCCCCAAGCCTTCCCTGGGACCCCAAACCCCCCCTGGGACCCCAGAACCTTCCCTGGGACCCCAAAACCCCCCCTGGGACCCCCAAAACCCCCCCTGGGACCCCCTGGGACCCCAAAACTGCCCCTGGGACCCCAAAACTGCCCCTGGGACCCCAAAATCCCCTCTGGGACCCCAAAACCAATCCTGGGACCCCCAAAATCAATTCTGGGACCCCCAAACCCCCCCTGGGACCCCCCAAATCCCCCTGGGACCCCTAAAACCCCCTCTGGGACCCCCAAAACCACCCCTGGGACCCCCAAACCTTCCCTGGGACCCCAAACCCCCCCTGGGACCCCCCAAAATCCCCTCTGGGACCCCCAAAACCACCCCTGGGACCCCAAAACCCCCTCTGGGACCCCAAAATCCCCCCTGGGACCCCAAAACCAATCCTGGGACCCCCCAAACCCCCCCTGAGACCCCAAAACCACCCCTGGGACCCCAAACCCCCCTGGGATCCCCAAAACCCCCCCTGGGACCCCCAAAACCACCCCTGGGACCCCAAAACTGCCCCTGGGACCCCTAAACCACCCCTGAGATCCCCAACACCAATCCTGGGATCCCCAAAACCACCCCTGGGACCCCAAACCCCCCCTGGGATCCCCAAAACCCCCCCCGAGACCCCTAAACGAATTCTGGGACCCCCCAGAACCAATTCTGAGACCCCAAAACACCCCCTGGGACCCCTAAAACCAATCCTGGGACCCCCCAAAACCACCCCTGGGACCCCAAAACCAATCCTGGGACCCCCAAACTGCCCCTGGGACCCCCAAACTGCCCCTGGGACCCCCAAACCCCCCCTGGGACCCCCAAAACCCCCCCTGGGACCCCCTGGGACCCCAAAATCCCCTCTGGGACTCCCAAAACCACCCCTGGGACCCCCAAACCCCCCCTGGGACCCCAAAACCCCCTCTGGGACCCCCCCAGGGTTTTGGGGTCCCCCCCTGACCCCCCTTTCCCCCCCCCCCAGGGCAGATGCTGCTGCCCCCCGGCCCCAGGGGTCCCGTCCCCCCGGGGGGGCTCCAGCCCGTGCAGACCCCCAGCGTGATGGAGGAGGACATCCTGATGGACCTCATCTAGGGGAGGAACCCCAAAAACACCCCCAGGAACCCCAAAAACAACCCCAGAAACCCCAAAACACCCCAAAAACACCCAAAATCCCCCAGGAATTCCCAAATTTGGGGTCTCCAGACCCCCAGGGTGATGGAGGAGAACATCCTGATGGACCTCATCTAGGGGAGGAACCCCAAAAACACCCCCAGGAACCCCAAAAACACCAAAAAATACCCCAAAAACACCCAAAAACACCCCCAGGAACCCCAAAAACAACCCCAGAAACCCCAAAAACACCCCCAGGAACCCCAAAAACCCCAAAAATACCCCAAAAACACCCCCAGGAACCCCAAAAATACGCCCAGAAACCCCAAAAACACCCAAAAACACCCAAAATCCCCCAGGAATTCCCAAATTTGGGGTCTCCAGACCCTCAGGGTGAAGGAGGAGAACATCCTGATGGACCTCATCTAGGGGAGGAACCCCAAAAACACCCCAGGAACCCCAAAAACAACCCCAGGAACCCCAAAAACCCCAAAAACACCCAAAAATACCCCAAAAATACCCCCAGAAACCCCAAAAACACCCCCAAAACAACCCAAAAATCCACAAAATACCCCAAAATCCCCCAGGAATTCCCAAATTTGGGGTCTCCAGACCCCCAGGGTGATGGAGGAGAACATCCTGATGGACCTCATCTAGGGGAGGAACCCCAAAAACACCCCAGGAACCCCAAAAACACCCCCAGGAACCCCAAAAACACCCAAAAATACCCCAAAAACACCCAAAAATACCCCAAAAACACCCAAAAATACACCCAGAAACCCCAAAACACCCCCAAAAACACCCAAAATCCCCCAGGAACCCCCAAATTTGGGGTCTCCAGACCCTCAGGGTGGTGGAGGAGAACATCCTGATGGACCTCATCTAGGGGGGAACCCCAAAAACACCCCAGGAACCCCAAAAACACCCAAAAATACCCCAAAAACCCCAAAAATACCCCAAAAACATCCCCAGGAACCCCAAAAACACCCCCAGGAACCCCAAAAAAACCCCAAAACAACCCAAAAATCCACAAAATGCCCCAAAATACCCCAAAAATCCCCCAGGAATTCCCAAATTTGGGGTCTCCAGACCCTTGGGGTGATGCAGGAGAACATCCTGATGGACCTCATCTAGGGGAGAACCCCAAAAACAACCCCAGGAACCCCAAAAACAACCCCAGGAACCCCAAAAACACCCAAAAACACCCCAAAAACACCCAAAATCCCCCAGGAATTCCCAAATTTGGGGTCTCCAGACCTTCAGGGTGATGGAGGAGGACATCCTGATGGACCTCATCTAGGGGAGGAACCCCAAAAACACCCAAAAATACCCCAAAAACACCCAAAAATACCCCAAAAACACCCCAGGAACCCCAAAAACAACCCCAGGAACCCCAAAAACACCCAAAAATACCCCAAAAACACCCCCAGGAACCCCCAAAATACCCCAAAAATCCCCCAGGAATTCCCAAATTTGGGGTCTCCAGACCCTCAGGGTGATGGAGGAGAACATCCTGATGGACCTCATCTAGGGGAGGAACCCCAAAAACAACCCCAGGAACCCCAAAAACACCCAAAAATACCCCAAAAACACCCAAAAATACCCCAAAAACACCCAAAAATACCCCAAAAATACCCAAAAATACCCCAAAAAATCCCAAAAAATCCCAAAAAATAAAAAAAAAAAAAATCAAGAAAATTAAAAAAAATAAATAAAAAAATTCACAAAAAATTCACAAAAAACCCAAAAAATTCCAAAAAAATCCCCAAAATTCCCAAAAATCATGGAACATCCCAGAAAATCCAAAAAAAGTCCCAAAAAAATCAAAATCTAAAAAAAATCCAAAAAAATTTTTTTTAAAAAATCCCCAAAAGTTCCCAAAAAAATCCCCAAAAAAATCCCATAAAAAATCCCATAAAAAATCCCCAAAAAAACCCCCAAAATTCCCAAAAACTTCCCCAAAAAAATTCCCCAAAAAATCAAAAAAAATAAAAATAAAAAATCCCAAAAAAACCCAAAAAATTAAAAAAAAAAATCCCAAAAACTTCCCCAAAAAAATCCCAAAAAATAAAAATAAAAAATCCCAAAAAAAACCCAAAAAAAATCCAAAAAAAATCCCAAAAATGTCCAAAAAAATTCCAAAAAATCTCCCAAAAAATCCCAAAAAAACCCAAAAAATTCCTTAAAAAAACCCAACAAATTTCCCAAAAAAATTCCCAAAAAATTCCCAAAATTCTCCCCTGGATCCCCCAAATTTGGATCAATTATTTGGGAGGGGGTCCCCAAAATTTGGGAATTCCTCCCAAAATTCCCCCAAATTTGGGAATTCCTCCCAAAATTCCCCAAAATTTGGGAATTCCTCCCAAAATTCCCCCAAAATTTGGGAATTCCCTCCCAAAATCCCCCCCAAAATTTGGGAATTCCTCCCAAAATTCCCCCAAAATTTGGGAATTCCCACCCAAAATTTGGGAATTCCCTCCCAAAATTCCCCCAAAATTTGGGAATTCCTCCCAAAATTCCCCCAAAATTTGGGAATTCCTCCAAAAATTCCCCCAAATTTGGGAATTCCTCCCAAAATTCCCCCAAAATTTGGGAATTCCTCCCAAAATTCCCCCCAAATTTGGGAATTCCCTCCCAAAATTCCCCAAAATTTGGGAATTCCTCCCAAAAAATTCCCTTTTTTTTGCTGTTGGATTTTTTTGGCTTGGCTGAATAAAACGGGAATTTTTGCACTCGATCCGTGTGGAGAAAAATGGGAATTTTGGGGGGAATTTGGGATCAAGGGGAAAATTTGGGATCGAGGGGGAAAATTTGGGATTGGGGGGGAAATTTGGGATCAAGGGAAATTTGGGATCAAGGGAAATTTGGGATGGGGAAATTTGGGATTGAAGGAAATTTGGGATAAAGGGGGAAAATTTGGGATTGAGGGGGAAAATTTGGGATGAGGAGAAATTTGGGATAAGAAATTTGGGATCGATGGGAAAATTTGGGATCAAGGGAAATTTGGGATCAAGGGAAATTTGGGATCAAGGGAAATTTGGGATGAGGAGGGAAATTTGGGATTGAAGGAAATTTGGGATCAAGGGGGGAATTTGGGATGAGGAGGAATTTGGGATAAGGAAGAATTCAGGATTGATGGGAAAATTTGGGATAAGAAGAAATTCGGGATAAAGAGGGAAAATTTGGGATTGGGGAGGGAAATTCGGGATCAAGGGAAATTTGGGATAAGAAAGAGAAGAAATTTGGGATAAGAAGAAATTTGGGATGCAGAAATTCGGGATCGAGGGGGAAATTTGGGATGGGAGGAATTTGGGATTGAAGGAAATTCGGGATAAGGGGGGAAATTTGGGATGAGGAATTTGGGATAAGGAAGAATTCAGGATTGATGGGAAAATTTGGGATAAGAAGAAATTTGGGATGGGGAAATGTGGGATAAGGGGGAATTCGGGATGAGGAGGGAAATTTGGGATCAAGGGGGGAATTTGGGATCGAGGAGAAAATTTGGGATCAAGGGGGGAATTTGGGATCGAGGAGAAAATTTGGGATTGAGGGGGGAAATTTGGGATGAGAAATTTGGGATAAGAGGGAATTTGAGATGAGGAGGAAAACTTGGGATCAAGGAGGGAAATTCGGGATCGAGGAGGAATTTGGGATTGAGGGGAATTCGGGATTGATGGGAAAATTTGGGATTGAGGGGGGAAATTTGGGATTGAGGAGAATTTGGGAATAAGAAATTTGGGATGAGGAGGAATTTGAGATAAGGAGAGAAAATTGGGATCAAGGGGGAAAATTTGGGATAAGAAGAAATTTGGGATTGAGGAGGGAAATTCGGGATCAAGGGAAATTTGGGATAAGAAAGAATTTGGGATAAGGAATTTGGGATAAGAAGAAATTTGGGATGAGGAGAAATTTGGGATTGAGGAGAATTTGGGATCGAGGAGGGAAATTCAGGATCAAGGGAAATTTGGGATGGGGAAAATTTGGGATAAGGAGGAAAAATTTGGGATGAGGAGGAATTTGGGATAAGGAGAGAAATTTGGGATCGAGGGGGGAAATTCAGGATCGAGGAAGAAATTTGGGATAAGGAAGAATTTGGGATAAGGGGAAATTTGGGATGAGGAGAAATTTGGGATAAGAAATTTGGGATGGGGAAATTTGGGATCGAGGGAAATTTGGGATAAGAAGAAATTTGGGATGAGGAGGAATTTGGGATAAGGGGGAATTCGGGATGAGGAGGGAAATTTGGGATTGAAGGAAATTTGGGATCAAGGGGGAAATTTGGGATGAGGAGGAATTTGGGATCAAAGGAAGAATTCAGGATTGATGGGAAAATTTGGGATAAGAAGAAATTCGGGATAAAGAGGGAAAATTTGGGATTGAGGAGGGAAATTCGGGATCAAGGGAAATTTGGGATAAGAAAGAACTTGGGATAAGAAATTTGGGATAAGGAGGGAAATTTGGGATCAAGGGGGGAAATTTGGGATCAAGGGGGGAAATTTGGGATAAGAAGAAATTTGGGATAAGAAGAAATTTGGGATGAGGAGGAATTTGGGATTCAGAAATTCGGGATCGAGGGGGAAATTTGGGATGGGAGGAATTTGGGATTGAGGGAAATTTGGGATGAGGGGGGAAATTTGGGATGAGGGGGAATCTGGAGCTTCGCAGGCCGAGCGGGATCCGCGCTCCGGGAATTTTTGGTCGGAATCCGCCGGGAACGAACCCAAAACCTTTCGGGATTTGGTGAATCCCAAAAATTCCCAGCTCAGGTGAGAACCCCCCCAGATCCCAAAAATTCCCTCCCCAAATCCCAGAGTTTTTATTTTTCCTGGATCCGGGGTCCATCCCTGTCGTAGTTTTGAACCAGTAATTAACAAAAAGGGGAAAAAAGAATTATTTATTTCTTGCTGTGAGATCTGGATTAAAACAAGAGCAAACCAGGCATAAAATTTAAAAGGAATAAAGAAAGTTTATTGACAAACTACAAGAATAAGAACACCAGAATAAACTTTTAGAAAAACCTTTTCATTTCTCACTGCCCATCATTCTTTTGTTCACATGACAACAGAGACAAAAACTTTAGAATTTTGATGGTTGAAACAATTCTTAATTCTTTCTACAGTCTTTTCCTCAGTTTCTGTAGAGAAACAGAAGTTCCTTTCTGTTAATTTATGGAGTTTCTCACAAGAAAACGATTTTTGTTATAGTTTTCTGTCTCTCTGATATCAGCTGCTCAGAGCTGCTGTTATCAGAGTTTACCCCTCCCATTCCACATCACTCTGAAATGTGTTATAGGTCATGAGTTTGGGGACAGCATTTTAAGGATAATTATTCAAAGGTAAAAAGTCTTCTTCATCTGTTTCTGTGAGCTTCACTAGAAAACAGTTTTCTCATTGCCTCTCATGTTGGAGTCTGAGATACAGACTGTGTGCCCTTGTTTTTAATATTTAGTTCTGAGATCCAAAAGAACACTGAATTTCATATAATATGAAATTCATGAGCATGTTTTCATGGTGATACATGAAAACAAATGATAGAGTTAGATGAAAAAAGCTAAAGGTGTAGGTGTGTAGATTAGAAAGTTTCTTAAATCACTGGGTGAAAAAGTAGTTTAGAGAACAGGAGACAAGATGGAGGATTTAGGGTGTTGTCTCTTGTCCTTCTTCTTTCTTCTTCATGTTCTTCTCCTGGAGGTTTTTGGGTAATAGTGAGTGATTGGTTAGAAAATGCCGCAGTGCATCACAGAGGTGATGGGTCATTGGGTCATTAAGAAAAATAATATAGGTGTCTATTGTTAATTGGATAAAAATAAGTATAAAGATAAAAGAACTGCGTAGTTCGGGGCCATTTTGTGTATCAGACATGAAGTGTGCCACAAGGCCTTGTTTGTACCATCAGAAGAAAGAAATGTGCCAAATTGCAAAGATTAACCTTGTAACCAGCCTAGAGAGACCTGTTAAGTTTTGTAAGGATCCTTCAATAAACACCAGAAACAAGATTCTAACGAGCTCGAGAGTTTACTTCGAATCATAAGGACTGAGATAAGTGGAACTCCCCACGAGGGAGGATCCCAGAAGAATTCAGCCCAAAGGAGGCTGAGAGACGAGGGAAAAGCTGTATCTACAGAGAATTCAGCCCAGAGAAGGCTGAGAAATTAGAGAAAAGCTGTATCTACAGAGAATTCAGCCCAGAGAAGGCTGGGAAATTAGAGAAAAGCTGTATCTACAGAGAATTCAGCCCAGAGAAGGCTGAGAAATTAGAGAAAAGCTGTATCTACAGAGAATTCAGCCCAGAGAAGGCTGGGGAACTAGAGAAGAGTTGTATCCACCGAGAACTGAGCCCAGGAGAGGCAGAGAGAGAGAGGTAACATCTCAAGGCTTCAAATCTCCCAGCACTTCACTATCCCAGAATTACTCTACTTTTTACTCAAATTTACACTTTGAACACTCTGTTCCTCCCCATTCTCCATCATGAATTAAAGGAGTTCTTTTCAGGACTTCATTCTCCATCCCCATAGTTTTAACAGAAAGATATTTCAGCTTAATTAAAGCATCTCCTTAATTCTCTACCTTTCTTGAAGCTTCTTTTCTTTCTTGTCACTGGTAGTTTATAAAGTCTCTTTTCATGTTGATCACTCTCTTTTTTTTTTTTCTCTGGATAAAAAGATTAATCCACAAGTCTCATCTGGATAAGAAAGAATTAAAATCCTGCCCAAGCTTTTGTAGATGGTTCGGTGATCTCTGCTGAGCAGGAGCTGGAGCTGTCTGCGATGGAAAGTTCCTCACGGCTGCTCTGGAGAGTGTGGTCGGTGTCTCTGCTCGCTGCAGGCTCAGAGCTCTTCTCCTTCCTCACTCGACACTTTCTGGTAAATTCCATCACGGCAAAACCTGCAGCCAAGCCAGGAACCGGCCTGGCCCGGCTTGGGCTGGGCAGGGAACCGGAGACCGGAGCTCTGCTGCCTTTCACAGCCAAGAAACAAAGAGAACCACAGAGCTCTGGTTTTACACTTTAAGGTGGGGTTCACAAGTTGATTCCCCTTTTCAATGGCTAAAACTGCTGTCAGTTCTCAGCAATGACCGATAATTGGTCAGGAGAAAGACTCCAGGCGGTCCCCAGCAACTTTAACTTTCTCCAAGGTGAAGTAACCCCATGACAGCTGGGCAGGGAACCGGAGACCGGAGCTCTGCTGCCTTTCACAGCCAAGAAACAAAAAGCCCAACAGAGCTCTGGTTTTACACTTTAAGGTGGGGTTCACAAGTTGATTCCACTTTTCAATGGCTAAAACTGCTGTCAATTCTCAGCAATGACCGATAATTGGTCAGGAGAAAGACTCCAGGCAGTCCCCAGCAACTTTAACTTTCTCCAAGGTGAAGTAACCCCATGACTGGTGGAATCTTGGGGACAAATGTCACAAAGGGGTGGCTGTGACCCGCCACCCTCCCCTGGCAACAGCTGCCAGGATTTGTTGGGTTGGAACCAACCCTCACCTGACAAAACTTTTCTGGTTCTTTTCGCTCTCGGCGCTTTTTGGTTTTGCTGGAAAATGGAGAAGAGACCCCTGAGACGGCCCAGGGTGGCCTGGGAGGAGGTGGGGACCCCTCAGGAGAGAGGAGCTGCGGTGGAGACCAGCGAGGTGACAACGGTGCGGCCGCTGCGGCGCGGTGAGTGAACTGGGACCAGTTCCATACTGGGATCAGGGAAATGGGATCTTGGGGTGAGACTGGAACCAGTTCCATACTGGGATCAGGTAAATGGGGATCATACTGGATCCATGAACCAGTTCCATACTGGGATCAGGTAAATGGGGATCATACTGGATCCATGAACCAGTTCCATACTGGGATCAGGGAAATGGGGATGTCAAAGGTGGGACTGGGACCAGTTCCATACTGGGATCAGGGAAATGGGGATCTCAGGACTGGGACTGGACTGGAACCAGTTCCATACTGGGATCAGGTAAATGGGATCTTGGGGTGAGACTGGGACCAGTTCCATACTGGGATCAGGGAAATGGGGATGTCAAAGGTGGGACTGGGACCAGTTCCATACTGGGATCAGGAAAATGGGATCTCAGGGTTGGGACTGGAACCAGTTCCATACTGGGATCAGTAAATGGGGATGTCAAAGGTGGGACTGGAACCAGTTCCATACTGGGATCAGGATTCTAAATGGGGATCTCAAAGGTGGGACTGGGACCAGTTCCATACTGGGATCAGGTAAATGGGGATCATACTGGATCCCTGAACCAGTTCCATACTGGGATCAGGATTCTAAATGGATCCATACTGGGATCAGGGAAATGGGATCTTGGGGTGAGACTGGAACCAGTTCCATACTGGGATCAGGGGAATGGGATCTGAGAGGTGGGACTGGAACCAGTTCCATACTGGGATCAGGGAAATGGGATCTCAGGGCTGGGACTGGACTGGAACCAGTTCCATACTGGGATCAGGGAAATGGGATCTCAGGGGTGAGACTGGGACCAGTTCCATACTGGGATCAGGGAAATGGGGATGTCAAAGGTGGGACTGGAACCAGTTCCATACTGGGATCAGGGGAATGGGGATCATACTGGATCCCTGAACCAGTTCCATACTGGGATCAGGGAAATGGGATCTTGGGGTGAGACTGGAACCAGTTCCATACTGGGATCAGGGGAATGGGGATGTCAAAGGTGGGACTGGAACCAGTTCCATACTGGGATCAGGGAAAAGGGATCTCAGGGTTGGGACTGGAACCAGTTCCATACTGGGATCAGTAAATGGGGATGTCAAAGGTGGGACTGGAACCAGTTCCATACTGGGATCAGGAAAATGGGGATCATACTGGATCCCTGAACCAGTTCCATACTGGGATCAGGATTCTAAATGGGGATCTCAAAGGTGGGACTGGGACCAGTTCCATACTGGGATCAGGTAAATGGGGATCATACTGGATCCCTGAACCAGTTCCATACTGGGATCAGGATTCTAAATGGATCCATACTGGGATCAGGGAAATGGGATCTTGGGGTGAGACTGGAACCAGTTCCATACTGGGATCAGGGAAATGGGATCTGAGAGGTGGGACTGGAACCAGTTCCATACTGGGATCAGGGAAATGGGATCTCAGGGCTGGGACTGGACTGGAACCAGTTCCATACTGGGATCAGGGAAATGGGGATCTCAGGGGTGAGACTGGGACCAGTTCCATACTGGGATCAGGGAAATGGGGATCTCAGGGGTGGGACTGGGACCAGTTCCATACTGGGATCAGGGGAATGGGGATGTCAGGGCTGGGACTGGAACCAGTTCCATACTGGGATCAGGGAAATGGGGATGTCAAAGGTGGGACTGGGACCAGTTCCATACTGGGATCAGGGGAATGGGATCTTGGGGTGAGACTGGGACCAGTTCCATACTGGGATCAGGGAAATGGGATCTCAGAGGTGAGACTGGAACCAGTTCCATACTGGGATCAGGGAAATGGGATCTGAGAGGTGGGACTGGAACCAGTTCCATACTGGGATCAGGGAAATGGGGATCTCAGGGTTGGGACTGGGACCAGTTCCATACCGGAATCAGGGAAATGGGGATCATACTGGATCCATGAACCAGTTCCATACTGGGATCAGGGGAATGGGGATCTCAGGGCTGGGACTGGACTGGAACCAGTTCCATACTGGGATCAGGTAAATGGGGATGTCAAAGGTAGGACTGGAACCAGTTCCATACTGGGATCAGGGAAATGGGGATCATACTGGATCCCTGAACCAGTTTCATACTGGGATCAGGGAAATGGGATCTTGGGGTGAGACTGGAACCAGTTCCATACTGGGATCAGGGAAATGGGGATGTCAAAGGTGGGACTGTACTGGGACCAGTTCCCATACTGGGATCAGGTAAATGGGGATGTCAAAGGTGGGACTGGAACCAGTTCCATACTGGGATCAGGGGAATGGGATCTCAAAGGTGGGACTGGAACCAGTTCCATACTGGGATCAGGGAAATGGGGATCTCAGGGGTGGGACTGGAACCAGTTCCATACTGGGATCAGGGAAATGGGGATCTCAGGGGTGGGACTGGAACCAGTTCCATACTGGGATCAGGGAAATGGGATCTTGGGGTGAGACTGGAACCAGTTCCATACTGGGATCAGGGATATGGGGATGTCAAAGGTGGGACTGGGACCAGTTCCATACTGGGATCAGGGGAATGGGATCTTGGGGTGAGACTGGAACCAGTTCCATACTGGGATCAGGGATATGGGGATCTCAAAGGTGGGACTGGAACCAGTTCCCATACTGGGATGAGGTA
The DNA here is from genome assembly GCA_038429875.1 of Poecile montanus. NCBI lineage: Eukaryota > Metazoa > Chordata > Aves > Passeriformes > Paridae > Poecile > Poecile montanus. The sequence continues at coordinate 1,601,985 of CM076539.1, read as the reverse complement.
AAAGGGATCTCAGGGGTGAGACTGGGACCAGTTCCATACTGGGATCAGGGAAATGGGGATCATACTGGATCCATGAACCAGTTCCATACTGGGATCAGGGAAATGGGGATGTCAAAGGTGGGACTGGAACCAGTTCCATACTGGGATCAGGGAAATGGGGATCTCAGGGTTGGGACTGGGACCAGTTCCATACTGGGATCAGGGGAATGGGGATGTCAAAGGTGGGACTGGGACCAGTTCCATACTGGGATCAGGGGAATGGGGATGTCAAAGGTGGGACTGGGACCAGTTCCATACTGGGATCAGGGGAATGGGGATGTCAAAGGTGGGACTGGGACCAGTTCCATACTGGGATCAGGGGAATGGGGATGTCAAAGGTGGGACTGGAACCAGTTCCATACTGGGATCAGGGAAATGGGATCTCAGGACTGGGACTGGGACCAGTTCCATACTGGGATCAGGGAAATGGGGATCTCAAAGGTGGGACTGGGACCAGTTCCATACTGGGATCAGGTTTCTAAATGGGGATCTCAGGGGTGGGAGGGATGCCGAGGATGAGGAAGGGGACAGGATGAGGAAGGGGACAGGATGAGGATGCTGAGGATGAGGAGGGGTTCAGGATGAGGATGCTGAGGATGAGGATGCTGAGGATGAGGAAGGGGTTCAGGATGAGGAAGGTGACACGATGAAGATGCTGAGGATGAGGATGCTGAGGATGAGGAAGGGGGACAGGATGAGGAAGGTGACAGGATGAGGATGCCGAGGATGAGGATGCTGAGGATGAGGAAGGGGACAGGGGACAGGATGAGGAGGGATGCCGAGGATGAGGAAGGGGTTCAGGATGAGGAAGGGGCACAGCAGAGGGGCTGCAGCTCCTCCCCCTGCTCTCCTCAGCTCTGTCTCCTCTCCCCACCCTGCAGACACCAGCTGGGCTCCTCCTCACGCCCAGGGAGCCCTGACCTTCATCCAGAGCTTCCTCAGCAGCCCCGAGCAGGTAACCCTGGGCTCTGGGGGGGTGTCCTGGGTGTCTTCTCCTCACCCCCAGAGCTCTGGGTGTCCTCTCCTGATGTCCAGAGCTCTCCTGGGTGTCCTCTCCTCATCCTCAGAGTTCTGGGTGTCCTCTCCTCACCCCCAGAGCTCTGGGTGTCCTCTCCTGACCTCCAGAGCTCTCCTGGGTGTCCTCTCCTCATCCTCAGAGCTCTGGGTGTCCTCTCCTGATGTCCACAGCTGTTCCTGGGTGTCCCCCCAGAGCTCTGTTCCTGCTCCTGGGTGTCCTCTCCTCACCCCCAGAGCTGTTCCTGGGTGTCCTCTCCTGATGTCCAGAGCTCTCCTGGGTGTCCTCTCCTCACCCCCAGAGCTCTGGGTGTCCTCCCAGAGCTGTTCCTGTTCCTGGGTGTCCTCCTCACCCCCAGAGCTCTCCTGGGTGTCCTCTCCTGACCTCCAGAGCTCTCCTGGGTGTCCTCTCAGAGCTGTTCCTGTCCTCTCCTCACCTCCAGAGCTGTTCCTGCTCCTGGGTGTCCTCTCCTCACCTCCAGAGCTCTGGGTGTCCTCTCCTGATGTCCACAGCTGTTCCTGGGTGTCCCCCCAGAGCTCTGTTCCTGTTCCTGGGTGTCCTCTCCTGACCTCCAGAGCTCTGGGTGTCCTCTCAGAGCTGTTCCTGCTCCTGGGTGTCCTCTCCTCACCTCCAGAGCTCTGGGTGTCCCCCCAGAGCTGTTCCTGTCCTCTCCTCACCTCCAGAGCTCTGGGTGTCCTCTCCTCACCCCCAGAGCTCTGTTCCTGTTCCTGGGTGTCCTCTCCTCACCTCCAGAGCTCTCCTGGGTGTCCTCTCAGAGCTGTTCCTGTCCTCTCCTCACCCCCAGAGCTCTGTTCCTGTTCCTGTCCTCTCCTCACCCCCAGAGCTCTGTTCCTGTTCCTGTCCTCTCCTCACCCCCAGAGCTCTGTTCCTGTTCCTGTCCTCTCCTCACCCCCAGAGCTCTGTTCCTGTTCCTGGGTGTCCTCTCCTCACCCCCAGAGCTGTTCCTGTCCTCTCCTCACCCCCAGAGCTCTGTTCCTGTTCCTGTTCCTGTCCTCTCCTCACCTCCTTGTCCCCCCCAGCTGCAGGAGGAGGAGCTGAAGCTGCGGTTCCTCCACAGCGTCTGCTCCCTGTGCCGGGACGCCCGGAGCGGCGGCTTCAGCCGGGAGCTGCGGGAATTCTGCCGAGGGCACGAGCTGGGAGAGGCGGTGCAGGTGGGGAAGGGACCCCCGGGTGACCCTGAGACCCCCAGGTGACCCTGAGACCCCCCCAGGTGACATCTGAACCCCCCCCAGGTGACCCTGAGACCCCCCAGGTGACCCTGAGACCACCCAGGTGACATCTGAACCCCCCCAGGTGACCCTGAGACCCCCCAGGTGACCCTGAGACCCCCCCAGGTGACCCTGAGACCCCCAGGTGACATCTGAACCCCCCCAGGTGACTCTGAGACCCCCCCAAGTGACATCTGAACCCCCCAGGTGACATCAGAGACCCCCCCAGGTGACCCTGAGACCCCCAGGTGACATCTGAACCCCCCCAGGTGACTCTGAGACCCCCCCAAGTGACATCTGAACCCCCCAGGTGACCCTGAGACCCCCCCAGGTGACCCTGAGACCCCCCCAGGTGACATCAGGGACCCTCCAGGTGACCCTGAGACCACCCAGGTGACATCAGGGACCCCTCAGGTGACATCAGGGACCCCCCAGGTGACCCTGAGACCCCCCCAGGTGACCCTGAGACCCCCAGGTGACATCAGGGACCCCCAGGTGACATCAGGGATCCCCTCAGGTGACATCAGGACCCCCCAGGTGACATCAGGGACCCCCAGGTGACCCTGAGACCCTCAGGTGACATCAGGGACCCCCAGGTTACCCTGAGACCCCCCCCAGGTGACCCTGAGATCCCTCAGGTGACATCAGGGACCCCCCAGGTGACCCTGAGACCCCCCCCAAGTGACATCAGAACCCCCCAGGTGACATCTGAACCCCCCCCAGGTGACCCTGAGATCCCCAGGTGACCCTGAGATCCCCAGGTGACATCAGGGACCCCCAGGTGACATCTGAACCCCCCCAGGTGACCCTGAGACCCCCCAGGTGACCCTGAGACCCCCCCCAGGTGACATCGGAACCCCCCAGGTGACATCAGAACCTCTCAGGTGACATCAGAACCCCTCAGGTTACCCTGAGACCCCCCCCAGGTGACCCTGAGACCCCCCCAGGTGACATCAGGGACCCCCCCAAGTGACATCAGAACCCCCCAGGTGACATCAGAACCCCCAGGTGACATCAGGGACCCCCAGGTGACTCTGAGACCCCCCCAGGTGACATCAGGGACCCCCCCAGGTGACATCAGAACCCCCAGGTGACATCAGGGACCCCCAGGTGACTCTGAGACCCCCCCAGGTGACATCAGGGACCCCCCCAGGTGACATCAGAACCTCTCAGGTGACATCTGAACCCCCCCAGGTGACCCTGAGACCCCCCCAGGTGACCCTGAGACCACCCAGGTGACATCTGAACCCCCCCAGGTGACATCAGGGACCCCCCCAGGTGACCCTGAGACCACCCAGGTGACATCAGGGACCCCCAGGTGACATCAGGGACCCCCAGGTGACATCAGAACCCCCCAGGTGACCCTGAGACCCCTCAGGTGACATCAGAGACCCCCCCAGGTGACATCTGAACCCCCCCAGGTGACATCAGGACCCCCCCAGGTGACCCTGAGACCACCCAGATGACATCAGGGACCCCTCAGGTGACATCTGAACCCCCCCAAGTGACATCAGAACTCCCCAGGTGACATCAGGGATCCCCCAGGTGACATCAGGGACCCCTCAGGTGACATCTGAACCTCCCCAGGTGACCCTGAGACCCCCCAGGTGACATCAGGGACCCCCAGGTGACATCAGGGACCCCCCAGGTGACCCTGAGACCACCCAAGTGACATCTGAACCACCCCAGGTGACATCAGGGACCCCCCCAGGTGACATCAGGGACCCCCCAGGTGGCACAAAGAAAAAAAAGACCCAAAAACCTCCCCAAACCAGCCAAAGAAAACTCCCAAAAACCTCCCAAACCCTCCCAAAACCACCCCAAAACCACCCCCAAACCTTCCAAAAACCTCCCAAACCCTCCCAAAACCACCCCAAAACCACCCCCAAACCTTCCAAAAACCTCCCAAAACCACCCAAATCACCCCAAAATCATCCCCAAACCTCCCAAAACCTCCCAAACCCTCCCAAAACCACCCAAAAATCTCCCCAAACCCCCTCAGGTGCTGCTGAGTTTGGAGCCCAGGTACGAGATCTGCAGCCAGGTGCGACGATTCGCCATGCTGGCCCTCGCCGGACTCAGGTACCCACCCAAAAACCGTTCTGACCCAAAAATGGTTCTGGTTCTGACCCAAAAACCGTTCTGACCCAAAAATGGTTCTGGTTCTGACCCAAAAATGGTTCCGGTTCTGATCCAAAAATGGTTCTGGTTCTGACCCAAAAATGGTTCTGGTTCTGGTTCTGACCCAAAAATGGTTCTGGTTCTGACCCAGAAATGGTTCTGACCCAAAAATGGTTCTGGTTCTGATCCAAAAATGGTTCTGACCCAAAAATGGTTCTGGTTCTGGTTCTGACCCAAAAATGGTTCTGGTTCTGACCCAAAAATGGTTCTGGTTCTGACCCAGAAATGGTTCTGACCCAAAAATGGTTCTGGTTCTGATCCAAAAATGGTTCTGACCCAAAAATGGTTCTGGTTCTGATCCAAAAATGGTTCTGGTTCTGGTTCTGACCCAAAAATGGTTCTGGTTCTGACCCAAAAATGGTTCTGGTTCTGACCCAGAAATGGTTCTGGTTCTGATCCAAAAGGTTCTGGTTCTGGTTCTGACCCAAAAACCGTTCTGGTTCTGACACAAAAGGTTCTGGTTCTGATCCAAAAACCACTCTGGTTCTGACCCAAAAATGGTTCTGGTTCTGACCCAAAAATGGTTCTGGTTCTGACCCAGAAATGGTTCCAGTAATGACCCAAAAATGGTTCTGGTTCTGACCCAAAAATGGTTCTGGTTCTGGTTCTGACCCAAAAGGTTCTGGTTCTGACCCAAAAACCATTCTGGTTCTGATCCAAAAGGTTCTGGTTCTGACCCAAAAAATGGTTCTGGTTCTGACCCAAAAGGTTCCGGTTCTGGTTCCGACCCAAAAATGGTTCAGCTTCTGACCCAAAAGGTTCCGGTTCTGGTTCTGACCCAAAAGGTTCTGGTTCTCACCCAAAAATGGTTCTGGTTCTGACCCAAAAATGGTTCCAGTTCTGACCCAAAAACCGTTCTGGTTCCAGTTCCGACCCAAAAATGGTTCTGGCTCCTGTACTGACCCAAAAGGTTCTGGTTCTGGTTCTGACCCAAAACAGGTTCTGGTTTTGCTACCAACCCAAAAGGTTCCGGTTTTGACACAAAAATGGTTCCGGTTCTGACCCAAAAGGTTCTGGTTCTGACCCAAAAATGGTTCTGGTTCTGACCCAAAAATGGTTCTGGTTCCGACCCAAAGGTCCCGGTACCGACCCAAAGGTTCCGATTCTGACCTGAAGGTTCCGGTACCGACCCGAAGGTTCCGGTTCCGGTTCTGACCCGAGGGTTCCACTGTCTCTCCTCAGTGCCCTGGGGAAGGTTCTGGAAGGCCGAGAAGGTTCTGGAAGGCCGAGAAGGTTCCGGTTCCGGTTCTGGTTCTGGTTCTGACCCAAGGTCCCGCTCTCTCCTCAGTGCCCTGGGGAAGGTTCTGGAAGGCCGAGAAGGTTCCGGTTCTGGTTCTGGTTCTGACCCAAGGTTCCGTTGTCTCTCCTCAAGGTTCTGGTTCTGGTTCTGGTTCTGGTTCTGACCCAAGGTCCCGTTGTCTCTCCTCAGTGCCCTGGGGAAGGTTCTGGAAGGCCGAGAAGGTTCCAGTTCTGGTTCTGGTTCTGGTTCTGGTTCTGACCCAAGGTCCTGCTCTCTCCTCAGCGCCCTGGGGAAGGTTCTGGAAGGCCGAGAAGGTTCTGGTTCTGGTTCTGGTTCTGGTTCTGACCCAAGGTCCCGCTGTCTCTCCTCAGCACCCTGGGGAAGGTTCTGGAAGGCCGAGAAGGTTCCGGATCCGGTTCTGACCCAAAGGTTCCGCTGTCTCTCCTCAGCGCCCTGGGGAAGGTTCTGGAAAGCCGAGAAGGTTCCGGTTCTGGTTCTGGTTCTGACCCGAAGGTTCTGGTCCCGGTTCTGACCCAAGGTCCTGTTGTCTCTCCTCAGCACCCTGGGGAAGGTTCTGGAAGGCCGAGAAGGTTCTGGAAGGCCGAGAAGGTTCCGGTTCTGATTCTGGTTCTGACCCAAGGTCCCGCTGTCTCTCCTCAGCGCCCTGGGGAAGGTTCTGGAAGGCTGAGAAGGTTCTGGAAGGCCGAGAAGGTTCCGGTTCCGGTTCTGGTTCTGACCCAAGGTTCTGCTGTCTCTCCTCAGCGCCCTGGGGAAGGTTCTGGAAGGACGAGAAGGTTCCGGTTCTGGTCCCGGTTCTGACCCAAGGTCCCGCTCTCTCCTCAGCGCCCTGGGGAAGGTTCTGGAAGGCCGAGAAGGTTCTGGAAGGCTGAGAAGGTTCCGGTTCTGGTTCTGGTTCTGGTTCTGACCCAAGGTCCCGCTCTCTCCTCAGTGCCCTGGGGAAGGTTCTGGAAGGCCGAGAAGGTTCCGGTTCTGGTTCTGGTTCTGGTTCTGACCCAAGGTCCCGCTCTCTCCTCAGTGCCCTGGGGAAGGTTCTGGAAGGCCAAGAAGGTTCTGGTTCTGGTTCTGGTTCTGGTTCTGACCCAAGGTCCCGTTGTCTCTCCTCAGCGCCCTGGGGAAGGTTCTGGAAGGCCGAGAAGGTTCTGGAAGGCCGAGAAGGTTCTGGAAGGCCGAGAAGGTTCTGGTTCTGGTTCTGGTTCTGGTTCTGGTTCTGACCCAAGGTCCCGCTCTCTCCTCAGCGCCCTGGGGAAGGTTCTGGAAGGCCGAGAAGGTTCCGGTTCCGGTTCTGGTTCTGACCCGAAGGTTCCGGTTCTGGTTCTGGTTCTGACCCAAGGTCCCGCTGTCTCTCCTCAGCGCCTTGGGGAAGGTTCTGGAAGGCCGAGAAGGTTCTGGTTCTGGTTCTGGTTCCGGTTCTGACCCAAGGTCCTGCTCTCTCCTCAGTGCCCTGGGGAAGGTTCTGGAAGGCCGAGAAGGTTCTGGAAGGCCGAGAAGGTTCCGGTTCCGGTTCTGGTTCTGGTTCTGACCCAAGGTCCCGCTGTCTCTCCTCAGTGCCCTGGGGAAGGTTCTGGAAGGCCGAGAAGGTTCTGGTTCTGGTTCTGGTTCTGGTTCTGGTTCTGGTTCTGACCCAAGGTCCCGCTGTCTCTCCTCAGCACCCTGGGGAAGGTCCTGGAAGGCCGAGAAGGTTCTGGAAGGCCGAGAAGGTTCCGGTTCTGGTTCTGGTGCTGGTTCTGACCCAAGGTCCCGCTCTCTCCTCAGCGCCCTGGGGAAGGTTCTGGAAGGCCGAGAAGGTTCCGGTTCTGGTTCTGGTTCTGACCCAAGGTCCTGTTGTCTCTCCTCAGCGCCCTGGGGAAGGTTCTGGAAGGACGAGAAGGTTCCGGTTCTGGTTCCGGTTCTGGTTCTGGTTCTGACCCAAGGTCCCGCTGTCTCTCCTCAGTGCCCTGGGGAAGGTTCTGGAAGGCCGAGAAGGTTCTGGTTCTGGTTCTGGTTCTGACCCAAGGTCCCGCTCTCTCCTCAGCGCCCTGGGGAAGGTTCTGGAAGGCCGAGAAGGTTCCGGTTCTGGTCCCGGTTCTGACCCAAGGTCCCGCTCTCTCCTCAGCGCCCTGGGGAAGGTTCTGGAAGGACGAGCGGCGTTGAGGACCTGCTTCGACAGCGCCTTCTTCCTGCGGCCACGGGAGCAGATGCAGGTCCTGGAAGGGCACCTCTACACAAGGGTACTCATTAATTATCATTTATTATTCTAATTATTATCATTTATTATTTGATTTATTATAATTTATTATTCAATTTATTATTTTTTATTCTATTTATTATTCTATTATTATTTATTATTCAATTTATTATTCTATTTGTTGTCGTTTATTATTCTGTTTATTATTATTTATTAGCATTTAGAATGATTTATTATAATTTATTATTCTATTTCTTGTTTATTATCATCTATTATTCTACTTATTATTCTATTTATTATTTATTGTCATCTATTATTCCATTAGTCTATTTATTGTTATTTATTATTATATTTATTATTATTTATTATCATTCATTATAATTTATTATCATTTATTATCACTTATTGCTCCATTTATTATCACTTATTATAATTTATAAACATTTATAAATTCTATTTATTATCGTTTATTATTCTATTTATTAAAATTTATTATTTATTATTATCTATTATCATTTATTGTTGTCTATTATTTGTTATCATTTATTATTCTATTATTGATTTTTATCATTTATTATAAGTTATTATCATTTATTATCATTTATTATTATCTATTATAGTTTATTATAATTTATTATAATTTATTATAATTTATTATTCCATTTATTATTATTTATTAAAATTTATTGTTCTATTTGTTATTATTGTCATTTATTATTCTATTTATTACTATTTATTATAATTTATTCTATTTATTATGTATTATCATTTATTATTCTATTTATAATTTATTATAATTTATTATAATTTATTATAATGTATAATTCTGTTTATTATAATTTATTATTCTATTTATTATCATTTATTACGTATTATAATTTATTGTAATTTATTATTTATTATTCTATTTATTATAATTTATTATTCTACTCACTATTATTATTTATTATCATTATTATTTATTATCAATTACTGTTCTATTTATTATCATTTACTATCACTTATTATCATTTATTATACTAATAATTATTATTTATTATAATTTATTATCATTTATTATCACTTATTATTCTATTTATTATCATTTATTATTCTCTATTATCATTTATTATAATTTATTATCATTTATTATTCTACTTATTATTATTTATTATAATTTATTGTTCTATTTGTTATTATTTATTGTCATTTATTATTCTATTTATTACTATTTATTATAATTTATTCTATTTATTATTTATTATCATTTATTCTTCTAATTATTATTTATTATAATTTATTACGATTTATTATTCTATTTATTATAATTTATTATTTACTTTAACTTATTATAATTTATTATTTATTATTCTATTTATTAACATTTATTATTCTACTTCCTATTATTATTTATTATCGTTTATTGTCCTATTTATTATCATTTGCTATCACTTATTATCATTTATTATACTACTTATTATTATTTATTATAATTTATTATAATTTATTATACTATTCATTATTATGTATTATTATTAATTATAATTTATTATAATTTATTTTCATTTATTATCATTTGCTATCACTTATTATCATTTATTATACTACTTATTGTTATTTGTTATAATTTATTATAATTTATTATAATGTATTATCATTTATTATACTATTTAGTATTATTTATTATTACTTATTATCATTTATTATCATTTATTTTCATTTATTATCATTTATTATCACTTATTATCATTTATTATACTATTTATTATACAATTTATCATTTATTATTTATTATCATTTATTTTCACCCAAAATGGGTGTGAATGTTTGATTTTTTGATTTGAGGAGTTTTTTGGTTGTTTTCACCCAAAATGGGTGTGAATGTTTGATTTGAGCAGTTTTTGGGTTGTTTTCACCCAAAATGGGTGTGAATGTTTGATTTGAGCAGTTTTTGGGTTGTTTTTCACCCAAAATGGGTGTGAATGTGTGATTTGAGGAGTTTTTGGGTTGTTTTCACCCCAAAATGGGTGTGAATGTTTGATTTGAGGAGTTTTTGGGTTGTTTTCACCCAAAATGGGTGTGAATGTTTGATTTGAGGAGTTTTTGGGTTGTTTTCACCCAAAATGGGTGTGAATGTTTGATTTGAGCAGTTTTTGGGTTATTTTTCACCTGGAATGGGTGTGAATGTTTGATTTGAGGATTTTTTCGGTTGTTTTTCACCCCAAAATGGGTGTGAATGTTTGATTTGAGGTGTTTTGGGTTGTTTTTCACCCAAAATGGGTGTGAATGTTTGATTTGAGGAGTTTTTGATTATTTTTCACCCAAAATGGGTGTGAATGTTTGATTTGAGGATTTTTGGGTTGTTTTCACCCAAAATGGGTGTGAATGTTTGATTTGAGGAGTTTTTGGGTTGTTTTCACCCCAAAATGGGTGTGAATGTTTGATTTGAGGATTTTTTTGGTTTTTTCACCCAAAATGGTTGTGAATGTTTGATTTGAGGAGTTTTTGGGTTGTTTTCACCCCAAAATGGGTGTGAATGTTTGATTTGAGGAGTTTTTGGGTTGTTTTCCACCCAAAATGGGTGTGAATGTTTGATTTGAGGAGTTTTTGGTTGTTTTTGACCCAAAATGGGTGTGAATGTTTGATTTGAGGAGTTTTTGGGTTGTTTTTCACCTGGAATGGGTGTGAATGTTTGATTTGAGGAGTTTTTGGGTTGTTTTCACCCAAAATGGGTGTGAATGTTTGATTTGAGAATTTTTTTGGTTGTTTTCACCCAAAATGGGTGTGAATGTTTGATTTGAGGAGTTTTTGGGTTGTTTTCACCCAAAATGGGTGTGAATGTGAGATTTGAGCAGTTTTGGGTTGTTTTCACCCAAAATGGGTGTGAATGTTTGATTTGAGGAATTTTTTGGTTGTTTTCACCCAAAATGGGTGTGAATGTTTGATTTGAGGATTTTTTTGTTGTTTTTCACCCAAAATGGGTGTGAATGTTTGATTTGAGGATTTTTTTGGTTGTTTTCACCCCAAAATGGGTGTGAATGTTTGATTTGAGGAGTTTTTGGGTTGTTTTCACCCAAAATGGGTGTGAATGTTTGATTTGAGGAGTTTTTGGGTTGTTTTTCACCCAAAATGGGTGTGAATGTTTGATTTGAGGAGTTTTTGGGTTGTTTTCACCCAAAATGGGTGTGAATGTTTGATTTGAGCAGTTTTTGGTTATTTTTCACCCCAAAATGGGTGTGAATGTTTGATTTGAGGATTTTTTTGGTTGTTTTCACCCCAAAATGGGTGTGAATGTTTGATTTGAGCAGTTTTTGGGTTGTTTTCACCTGAAATGGGTGTGAATGTTTGATTTGATGATTTTTTCGGTTGTTTTTCACCCAAAATGGGTGTGAATGTTTGATTTGAGGAGTTTTTGGGTTGTTTTTCACCCAAAATGGGTGTGAATGTTTGATTTGAGCAGTTTTGGGTTCTTTTCACCCAAAATGGGTGTGAATGTGAGATTTGAGCAGTTTTTGGTTGTTTTCACCCAAAATGTTTGTGAATGTGTGATTTGAGGAGTTTTTGGGTTGTTTTTCACCCAAAATGGGTGTGAATGTTTGATTTGAGGATTTTTTTGGTTGTTTTCACCCAAAACGGGTGTGAATGTTTGATTTGATGATTTTTACGGTTGTTTTTCACCCAAAATGGGTGTGAATGTTTGATGTGAGGAGTTTTTGGGTTGTTTTTCACCTGGAATGGGTGTGAATGTTTGATTTTAGGATTTTTTTGGTTGTTTTCACCCCAAAATGGTTGTGAATGTTTGATTTGAGGAGTTTTTGGGTTGTTTTTCACCTGGAATGGGTGTGAATATTTGATTTGAGAAGTTTTTGGGTTGTTTTCACCCCAAAATGGGTGTGAATGTTTGATGTGAGGAGTTTTTGGGTTGTTTTTCACCTGGAATGGGTTTGATTTGAGGAGTTTTTGGGTTGTTTTTCACCTGGAATGGGTGTGAATGTTTGATTTGAGGAGTTTTTGGGTTGTTTTTCACCTGGAATGGGTGTGAATGTTTGATTTGAGGAGTTTTTGGGTTGTTTTTCACCTGAAATGGGTTTGATTTGAGGTGTTGTCTCCTGGCAGACGCTGCAGGCCATGGACACCATGCTGGAGGAGATGGTTCTGGGCTCTCCTGGCTCCGGAACCGGCGCCGTTCTTCAGGATGTCCTGGAGGTGAGCTCTGGAGGGGCTGGAAGGGACATGGGGGGGCTTTGTAGAGCCCCCAAAAACATCTTCAGGGGGGTCACAGTCACCCCAAAACCTCCTCAGGGGGGTTACAGTCCCCAAAATCTCCCCCAAAACTCCCTCAGGGGGGTCACAGTACCCCAAAATCTCCTCAGGGAGGTCATAGTCCCCAAAATCTCTCCCCAAAACCTCCTCAGGGGGGTCACAGCACCCCCAAAATCTCCTCAGGGAGGTCATAGTCCCCAAAATCTCTCCCCAAAACCTCCTCAAGGGGGTCACAGTACCCCCAAAACCCCTCAAAACCTCCTCAGGGGGGTCACAGTTACCCAAAACCTTCCTCAGGGGGGTCACAGCACCCCAAAACCTCCCCCAGAACCTCCTCAAGGGGGTTACAGTCCCCAAAATCTCCCCCCAAAACTCCCTCAGGGGAGTCACAGTACCCCAAAACCCCCCAAAACTCCCTCAGGGGGTCACAGTTACCCAAAAACTCCCCAAAACTTCCCTAAGAGGGGTCACAGTGCCCCAAAACTCCCTCAGGGGAGTCACAGCACCCCCAAAATCTCCTCAGGGAGGTCATAGTCCCCAAAATCTCTCCCCAAAACCTCCTCAGGGGGGTCACAGTACCCCAAAACCCCCCAAAACTTCCTCAGGGGGGTCACAGTACCCCCAAAACCCCCCAAAACTTCCCTAAGGGGGGTCACAGTGCCCCAAAACTCCCTCAGGGGGGTCACAGCACCCCCAAAACCTCCTCAGGGGGGTTACAGTCCCCAAAATCTCTCCCCAAAACCTCCTCAAGGGGGTCACAGTCCCCAAAATCTCGCCCCAAAACCTCCTCAGGGGGGTCACAGTTACCCAAAACCTTCCTCAGAGGGGTCACAGTCACCCCAAAACCTCCTCAGGGGGGTCACAGTCCCCAAAATCTCCCCCAAAACCTCCTCAGGGAGGTCACAGCACCCCAAAACTTCCCCCAGAACCTTCTCAGGGGGGTCACAGTCACCCCAAAACTGCCCTCAGAGGGGTCACAGCACCCCAAAACCCCCCAAAACCTCCTCAGGGGGTCACAGTTACCCAAAACCTTCCTCAAAGGGGTCACAGTACCCCAAAACTTCCTCAGGGGGGTCACAGTCCCCAAAATCTCCCCCCAAAACCTCCTCAGGGGGGTCACAGTACCCCAAAACCCCCCAAAACCTCCTCAGGGGGGTCACAGTACCCAAAATCTCCCCCAAAACCTCCTCAGGGGGTCACAGTTACCCAAAAACCCCCCAAAACTTCCCTAAGAGGGGTCACAGTGCCCCAAAACTCCCTCAGGGGGGTCACAGTACCCCAAAATCTCCTCAGGGGGGTCACAGTCCCCAAAATCTCTCCCCAAAACCTCCTCAGGGGGGTCACAGTACCCCAAAACCCCCCAAAACCTCCTCAGGGGTGTCACAGTCCCCAAAATCTCCCCCAAAACCACCTCAGGGGGTCACAGCACCCCCAAAATCTCTTCAGGGAGGTCATAGTCCCCAAAATCTCCCCCCAAAACCTCCTCAAGGGGGTCACAGTACCCCCAAAACCCCCCAAAACCTCCTCAGGGGGGTCACAGTTACCCAAAACCTTCCTCAGAGGGGTCACAGCACCCCAAAACCTCCTCAGGGGGGTCACAGTCCCCAAAATCTCCCCCAAAACCTCCTCAGGGGGGTCACAGCACCCCAAAACTTCCCCCAGAACCTTCTCAGGGGGGTCACAGTCACCCCAAAACTTCCCTCAGAGGGGTCACAGTACCCCAAAACCCCCCAAAACTCCCTCAGGGGGTCACAGTTATCCAAAAACCCCCCAAAACTTCCCTAAGAGGGGTCACAGTGCCCCAAAACTCCCTCAGGGGGGTCACAGCACCCCCAAAATCTCCTCAGGGAGGTCATAGTCCCCAAAATCTCTCCCCAAAACCTCCTCAGGGGGGTCACAGTACCCAAAATCTCCCCCAAAACCTCCTCAGGGGGGTCACAGTTACCCAAAACCTTCCTCAGAGGGGTCACAGTCACCCCAAAACCTCCTCAGGGGGGTCACAGTCCCCAAAATCTCCCCCCAAAACCTCCTCAGGGGGGTCACAGTCCCCAAAATCTCCCCCAAAACCTCCTCAGGGAGGTCACAGCACCCCAAAACTTCCCCCAGAACCTTCTCATGGGGGTCACAGTCACCCCAAAACTTCCCTCAGAGGGGTCACAGTACCCCAAAACCCCCCAAAACCTCCTCAGGGGGGTCACAGTCACCCCAAAACCTCCTCAGGGGGGTCACAGTCCCCAAAATCTCCCCCAAAACCTCCTCAGGGAGGTCACAGCACCCCAAAACTTCCCCCAGAACCTCCTCAGGGGGGTCACAGTCACCCCAAAACCTCCTCAGGGGGGTCACAGTACCCCCAAAATCCCCCAAAACTCCCTCAGGGGGGTCACAGTCCCCAAAATCTCCCCCCAAAACCTCCTCAGGGGGGTCACAGTTACCCAAAACCTTCCTCAGAGGGGTCACAGTCACCCCAAAACCTCCTCAGGGGGGTCACAGTCCCCAAAATCTCCCCCAAAACCTCCTCAGGGAGGTCACAGCACCCCAAAACTTCCCCCAGAACCTTCTCAGGGGGGTCACAGTACCCCAAAACCCCCCAAAACCTCCTCAGGGGGGGTCACAGTCACCCCAGAACCTTCTCAGGGGGGTCACAGTCACCCCAAAACTTCCCTCAGAGGGGTCACAGTACCCCAAAACCCCCCAAAACCTCCTCAGGGGGGTCTCAGTACCCCAAAATCTCCCCCAAAACCCCCTCAGGGGGGTCCCAGCCTCACCAAAACCCCCTGGAGTTTTATTTCTATTGGATAGAAAATGCCACAGTTGAGCACACAGGGCCACTAACAAAAATAATTTACTTGCCATTTGTTAATTGGATAATATAAAAAAACTCAAAGAAGTTTTTTGTGTCGCATCCCAACAACTTTACACCTTATTTTTTTTGGCCAGGTTTTGCTGGAGTATTTATTCTTCGACACAGCGGCCGTGCAGGAAAGAGTCATGGGCAGGATTAAACTGCTGAGCCATTTTCTGTCCAACTCTTCCATCATGGAGGTAAAAGCCTGGACCCTGAAACACCTTCAAACCTCAAATCCCCACCCTTCATTTTTTAATTATTTTAATTTTTCACCCACCTGTTTCCTGCAGACGGGTGGAAAGGAGGAAAGCGGCGCTGCCAGCGGACAGATCCCGGCGCTGGGCAAGCTGCTGGGCCATCTGTTCTTGAAGTTGTTGAGGAAAGAGGAAAGCAGTGGGATGGTGGTGGAGATCCTCTGCTCGCTCATGACCTTCCTCTCCCGGCAGAAACGTAAGGAATTCGGTTAGGGAATTCCAGAAGGTTCCGCGCGCCCTCCTGGCCGCCATGTTGTCGTCCCTTCTCTTCAGGCACCAAGCTGCCAGAGGCACACACGGAGCTCCCGGCGTTCTGGGAAGCGGAGATCAATTCCTACCTGGATATGCCCAGCAGCTGGACAGTTCAGGTGAGGGTGTTGTCACCTGTGCTGTCAACAGCGGGGTTTGGGTGTGCGGAGGGGCGGGGGAATGGAGAAAATGAGGGTTGAGAGGAATGGAGGGTGGGGAGTGTGAGGGGGAAAGGTTGGGGAGTGTGAGGGGAGAAAAGAGCGGGAAACGTGAGGGGGGAAAAGGGCGGGAAAAGTGAGGGGGGAAAAGAGTGGGGAATGTGAGGGGAAAAGGGTGGAAACGTGAGGGAAAAGAGTGGAAAACGTGAAGGGAAAAGGAAAAAGATGGGGAATGTGAGGGGGAAAGAGTGGGAATGTGAGGGGAAAAGGGTGGAAATGTGAGGGGGAAAGGGTGGAAATGTGAGGGGAAAAGGGTGGAAATGTGAGGGGAAAAGGGTGGAAATGTGAGGGGGAAAGAGTGGGGAATGTGAGGGGAAAAGGGTGGAAATGTGAGGGGAAAAGGGTGGAAATGTGAGGGGAAAAGGGTGGAAATGTGAGGGGAAAAGGGTGGAAATGTGAGGGGGAAAGAGTGGGGAATGTGAGGGGAAAAGGGTGGAAATGTGAGGGGAAAAGGGTGGAAATGTGAGGGGAAAAGGGTGGAAATGTGAGGGGAAAAGGGTGGAAATGTGAGGGGGAAAGAGTGGGGAATGTGAAGGAAAAAGGGTGGGGAATGTGAGGGTAAAAGGGTGGAAATGTGAGGGGAAAAGGGTGGGGAGTGTGAGGGGGAAAGGGTGGGAAATGTGAGGGGGAAAGGGTGGGAAATATGAGGGGAAAAGGGCAGGAAACGTGAGGAGAAAAGAGTGAGAAATGTGAGGGGAGAAAAGGGCGGGAAACGTGAGGGGAGAAAAGGGCGGGAAACGTGAGGGGAGAAAAGGGCGGGAAACATGAGGGGGGAGAAGAGCAGGAAACATGAGGGGACAAAATGGCAGGAAATGTGAGTAGAAAAAGAGCAGGAAACATGAGGGGAGGAAATGGTGGGGAATGTGAGGGGAGAGAGGGGCAGCGAAGGGTTCCTGCCGTCCCCAGCAGGGATCTCTGTGGTGGCCCAGCAGCAGCAGCAGCAGCAGCAGCTCCCCAGCCTTCCTCCCTGCCCTGGGACCCTCCTCATCCTCCCCTGCACAGAGCCTTTGGGCAGGGCTGAGCAGTTTTGGGTCAGGGTCAGCAGCCTCTGCTCCCTTCCTTCCCGCCACAGGCTTTTGGGAGATACCTCAGGCCTGCTGAGAGGACAGACATCATCCTCACCGCCATCGAGATCCTGGGACGCTCCAGCCTCCTGGACAAGCGGGTGCCAATGGAGTTCCTGGAGGTGGCCATGAAATCCCCTGAGCTGTGGCTGGTGGATGTAAGCGGCCTGTGGAAGGATTGCCCTGCTCCTGAGCCACGTTCCTGCCTCCCTTCCTCCCAAATCCTGGGGTGTGAAGCCGCCTCGAGGCTTCCCCACACCTGCCTGAGCAAGCACCCCCCTCACCTGCGCTCCCTCCAGGTGCCAAAGGTGGTGAGACACATCTTCACCTACTGCGACGAGAAAAACGCCACAACCGCTCGCACCTTCCACGTCCTGCTCGCCCTCATGGCCGACCTGTGGCCCGGGCTGGTCGTCAGCACAGCTCTGGAGGCCGCGCCGATACTCAGGTACCGGCCATGACAGCCTGGAGCGCTTGTTCCCTGTGTGGGAACCCCGAGATTCTCTGGCTGCCGGGCCCAAGGAACCCCCAAAAGCCGCCCTCCATCCCACCACACTTCCCAAAGCTTCTCCCAGCCCTACAGAGAACTCCCCAGGCACCCCCAAACCCTGCCCAGGCTGTGCTGGGGTGACCGAGGCAGCCATGCTGACCCTGCCCTGCCTCGCAGCGATAAAGTCTGTCTGTGGAAGGCCATGTTCTCCGTGCGCCAGTCTCTGGAGAAGGTTCTGAGGGAGCTGCACATGAAACTCTGGGACTACCAGAAGGAAGTCTTCACTCAGCAGCAGAAGTCCTGCTTCGCTTTCTTGGCTGTGAGTTACCAGCCAAAATCCCAAAATTCCACATGGGGTTTTTGTTTTCCACGCCAGCTCCGCCCGGGCTCTCTGCTGCTTCCTTCCAGATGTTGGCCTCTGGAGATGTGCTGGAGAAGAAAGTGGGCTCGTTGTACAAGAGCCTGAATCTTCTGAGGTCTTCAAGGATGGAGATGGTTCCTCTGGTGCTCAGGGCCCTGGTGACGCTGTCGGAGGCAGCCGAGACGGTGAGCAGGCGGCTGGCAGGGGCAGGACATGGCGCCTGGAATGTTCCGGATTCCCTGCCGTGCTGTGGCCTGGTGCTTCCCTGGGGAGCCGTGATTTTCTGAGCTTGAGGGAGTTTTCAGCCTGTCCAGAGGCTGTTTCCCAAGGGAAAGTCTTTTTGGGAAAGTTTTGTGTCTCAGGGATGTGAGGGGAGAAAATGTGAGGGGGGAAAATGGTGGGGAACGTGAGGGGGGAAAAGGGAAACATGAGGGGGGAAAGGGCGGGAAATGTGAGGGGGAAAAGGGAAACACGAGGGGAGAAAAGAGCAGAAAACATGAGGGGAAAAAGAGCGGGAAATGTGAGGGGAGAAAATGGTGGGGAATGTGAGGGGGGAAAATGGTGGGGAATGTGAGGGGAGAAAAGAGCGGGAAACGTGAGGGGGAAAAGGATTGAAAACAGGTAAAAAATGAGAAATGTGAGAGGAGAAAAGGTGGAATTGTGAGAGGAAAAAATGGCGGAAAACATGAGGGGAGAAAAGAGCGGGAAACGTGAGGGGAGAAAAGAGTGGGAAACGTGAGGGGAGAAAAGAGTGGGAAACGTGACGGGGGAAAATGGTGGGGAACATGAGGGGGAAAAAGAGCGGGAAACGTGAGGGGGAAAAGGGAAACATGAGGGAGAAAAGGGTTGAAAACAGGTAAAAAATGAGAAACGTGAGAGGAGAAAAGGTGGAATTGTGAGAGGAAAAAATGGCAGAAAACGTGAGGGGAGAAAAGGGCGGGAAAACGTGAGGGGGAAAAGGGCAGGAAACGTGAGGGAGAAAAAGGCGGGAAACGTGAGGGGAGAAAAAGGTTGAAAACAGGTAAAAAATGAGAAATGTGAGAGGAGAAAAGGTGGAATTGTGAGAGGGAAAAATGGCAGAAAACATGAGGGGAGAAAAGGGCGGGAAACGTGAGGGGAAAAAGAGCGGGAAACGTGAGGGGGAAAAGGGAAACATGAGGGGAGAAAATGGCAGGAAAGGGTTACTATTTCGTAAACTGGGTTTTGTTTCCCAAAAGAGCAGCCCACAAATGTTCCGAATGTGTTTTCCTCTTGTTCCTTTTACCACCCATGTTAAACCTTTATCAGAACACCTAAAAAAGGTGCTGAAAACCCTGAAATAAAAGCCCCGGCCTCCTCACCCAAACACACCTGGGACACCACAAACACACCTGGGGCAGCCCAAAACACACCTGGGACACCCCAAAACACACCTGGGGCACCCCAAAACACACCCGGGGACACCCCAAAACACACCTCGGGCACCCTGGGACACTCCAGACATGCCTGGGACACCCCAAAACACACCTGGGACACGCCCAAACACACCTGGGGCAGCCCAAAACACATCTGGGACACTCCAAACACACCTGGGACACCCCAAAACACACCCGGGGACAGCCCAAAACACACCTGGGACACCCCAAAACACACCTGGGACACTCCAAACACACCTGAGACACCCCAAAACACACCTGGGACCCCTGGGACACCCCAAAACACACCTGAGACACCCCAAAACACACCTGGGACACCCCAAAACACCCCTGGGGCACCCCAAAACACACCTGGGACACCCTGGGACACCCCAATATACACCTGGGGCACCCCAAAACACACCTGGGACACTCCAAACACACCTGGGACACCCCAAACCACACCTGGGACACCCCAAAACACACCTGGGACACCCTGGGAAACCCCAAAATACACCTGGGGCATCCCAAAACACACCTGGGGTACCCCAAACACACCTGGGACAGCCCAAAACACCCCTGGGACAGCCCAAACACACCTGGGGTACCCCAAACACACCTGGGACACCCCAAAACACACCTGGGACACCCTGGGAAACCCCAAAATACACCTGGGGCATCCCAAAACACACCTGGGACAGCCCAAAACACCCCTGGGACACCCCAAAACACACCTGGGACACCCCAAACCACACCTGGGACACCCCAAACCCCTGTGATTTGGAATCCACGCTTCTGTTTCGTCTCCTCCGGCGCCAGAAGCTCTCACAGAACAGAAACTCTTTTTGACGCAGGCGAGGATGATGAAAGGGCTCCTCCCCGAGCTGCTGAAATTCCTCTGGCATTGGTCCTGGGACATCTCGGTGATGGCCATGGACACCTGTCTGAACGTGCTGGGCCAGCTGAGGAGCGGCGAGGCCAGCCCTGTGGTTGCCAAGGTGGTGCAGAACCTCTGGCGGCTCTTCGATGCGGTAAGGTTGATGTGGGAGATCCCCGTGGCTCTCATGGATTCTGGACTACCTGGGAAACCCCCAAAATACACCTGGGACACACCAAAACACACCTGGGACAGCCAAAAATACACCTGGGACACCCTCAAACACACCTGGGGCACCCCAAAACACACCTGGGATCCCTGAGACACTCCAAACACACCTGGGGCACCCCAAAACACCTGGGACACCCCAAAACACACCTGGGACAGCCCAAAATACACCTGGGACAGCCCAAAACACACCTGGGACACCCCAAAATACACCTGGGACAGCCCAAAACACACCTGGGACAGCCAAAAACCAACCTGGGATAGCCCAAAATACACCTGGGACAGCCCAAACACACCTGGAGTACCCCAAAACACACCTGGGACAGCCCAAAACACACCTGGGAAACCCCAAAATACACCTGGGACAGCCCAAACACACCTGGGACAGCCCAAAATACACCTGGGACACCCAAACACACCTGGGAAACCCAAACACACCTGGGACAGCCCAAACACACCTGGGACAGCCCAAAACACACCTGGGAAACCCCAAAACACACCTGGGGCACCCCAAAACACACCTGGGAAACCCAAACACACCTGGGACACCCCAAAACACAACTGGGATACCCCAAAACACACCTGGGACCCCTGAGACACTCCAAACACACCTGGGGCACCCCAAAACACCTGGGACACCCCAAAACACCCCTGGGACAGCCCAAAACACACCTGGGACACCCCAAAATACACCTGGGACCCCTGGGACACCCCAAAACACACCTGGGACACCCAAACCACACCTGGGGTACCCCAAACACACCTGGGACACCCCAAAACACCCCTGGGGCATCCCAAGACACACCTGGGACAGCCCAAAATACACCTGGGACACCCAAAAACACACCTGGGACACCCCAAAACACACCTGGGACAGCCCAAACACACCTGGGACAGCCCAAAATACACCTGGGAAACCCAAAACACACCTGGGACACCCCAAAACACACCTGGGAAACCCCAAAACACACCTGGGACACCCTGGGACCCCCCAAACACATCTGGGACCCCCCAAAACACCTCTGGGACCCCCCAAAACACAGCTGGGAGCTCCCCTGGGCTCTCCTGACCTCCAGACCCCCAGAACATCACCCCTCAACCCCTCAGCCCTTCCCACCCGTGTTTTTATTCCCTTTTCTTCTTCCTTTTATTCCCTTTTCTTCTTTTTATTCCCTTTTCTCCTTTTTATTCCCTTTTCTTCTTTTTATTCCCTTTTCTCCTTCCTTTTTCTCCCTTTCCTCCTTCCTTTTTATTCCCTTTTCTCCTTCCTTTTTCTCCTTTTTCTCCTTTTTATTCCCTTTTCTCCATTTTATTCCCTTTTCTCCTTTTTATTCCCTTTTCTCCTTCCTTCTTATTCTTGATTTTTATTCTTTTTATTTTTATTTTATTTTATTTTATTTTATTTTTATTTTATTTTATTTTATTTTATTTTTATTTTATTTTTATTTTATTTTATTTTATTTATTTTATTTTATTTTATTTTATTTATTTTATTTTATTTTTATTTTATTTTATTTTATTTCTTTTCTTTTTTTATTTTATTTTATTTTATTTTATTTTATTTTTATTTTTATTTTATTTTATTTTATTTTATTTCATTTTATTTCATTTCATTTCATTTCATTTTATTTTATTTTTATTTTATTTTTATTTTATTTTATTTTTATTTCATTTTATTTTATTTCATTTCATTTCATTTTATTTTATTTTATTTCCTTTTATTTTATTTCCTTTTATTTTATTTCCTTTTATTTTATTTTATTTTATTTCCTTTTATTTTATTTCATTTTATTTCATTTTTTAAATTTTATTTTATTTTATTTTATTTCATTTCATTTTATTTTATTTCATTTTATTTCATTTTATTTTATTTCATTTTATTTTATTTTATTTTAATTTAATTTTATTTTATTTTAATTTAATTTTATTTTATTTTATTTTATTTCATTTAATTTAATTTAATTTAATTTTATTTTATTTTATTTTATTTTATTTTATTTTATCTTATTTTATTTTATTTTATTTTATTTTATTTTATTCTCTTTTTATTTTATTTTACTTTTATTTTATTTTATTTTATTTTTATTTTATTTTATTTCATTTTATTTCATTTCATTTCATTTCATTTCATTTCATCTCATCTCATTTCATTTCATCTCATTTCATTTCATTTCATTTCATTTCATCTCATTTCATTTCATTTCATTTCAATTCATCTCATCTCATTTCATTTCATTTCATTTCATTTTCATTTCATCTCATTTCATTTCATCTCATTTTCATTTCATTTCATTTCATCTCATTTCATTTCATTTCATCTCATTTCATTTCATTTCATCTCATTTCATTTCATTTCATCTCATTTCATTTCATTTCATCTCATTTCATTTCATCTCATTTCATTTCATTTAATTTCATTTCATTTCATTTCATTTTATTTTATTTCATTTCATTTTATTTAATTTCATTTCATTTTTTTTCATTTTATTTTATTTTTATTTTATTTTATTTCATTTTATTTTATTTCATTTTATTTCATCTCATCTCATTTCATTTCATTTCATCTCATTTCATTTAATCTCCTGTCCATGTCCTCCGTGCCCAGGATGAGGCCAGTGTCCGGGAGCGCTCCATGCGCCTCTTCCGGGAGCTGCTGGCTAAAACCTCCTGGAGCAGCGCCCGGAGCATCCGCAGAAACTGCTGGAAGGTTCTGGTACAGCTGCTGCTGCACATCAGCGACCAGGCCCCCGCCGTGGCCCAGGTACAGCCCAGAAATTCACATTTTGGACCCTTCTTTCTGATACTTAGTTATAAAATAATAATATGAATTTAAATAATAATATGAATTTAAATAACAATATGAAATTCACGGGTGTGTTTGCAGCTGGTGCTGCTGCACATCAGCGACCAGGCCCCCGCCGTGGCCCAGGTACAGCCCGGAAATTCACATTTTGTACCCTTCTTTCTGATATTTAGTTATAAAATAACAATATGAATTTAAATAACAATATGAATTTAAATAACAATATGAAATTAAATAACAATATGAAATTAAATAACAATATGAAATTCGCAAGTGTGTTTGCAGCTGCTGCTGCACATCAGCGACCAGGCCCCCGCCGTGGCCGAGGTACAGCCGGAAAATTCACATTTTGTACCCTTCTTTCTGATATTTAGTTATAAAATAATAATATGAAGTTAAATAATAATATGAATTTAAATAATAATGTGAAATTCACGGGTGTGTTTGCAGCTGGTGCTGCTGCACATCAGCGACCAGGCCCCCGCCGTGGCCCAGGTACAGCCCGGAAATTCACATTTTGTACCCTTCTTTCTGATATTTAGTGATGACATCCGTAAAAATGTTGAATTTCATATTATTATTTAACTTTAACATTTATTATTATTTAACTTTAACATTTATTCTCATGTATCACCATGAAAACACACCCGTGAATTTCATATTATTATTTAACTTCATATTATTATTTAAATTCATATTATTATTTAAATTCATATTATTATTTAAATTCATATTATTATTTAACTTTAACATTTAATATTATTTAACTTTAACATTTATTATTATTTAACTTTAACATTTATTCTCATGTATCACCATGAAAACACACCCATGAATTTCATATTATTATTTAACTTCATATTAATATTTAACTTTATATTATTATTTAACTTTAACATTTATTATTATTTAAATTTAACATTTTTTCTCATGCATCACCATGAAAACACACTCGTGAATTTCATATCATTATTTAACTTCATATTATTAACTTCATATTATTATTTATCTTCATATTATTATTTAAATTCATATTATTATTTAACTTTAACATTTAATATTATTTAACTTTAACATTTATTATTATTTAAATTTAACATTTATTTTCATGTATCACCATGAAAACACACCCATGAATTTCATATTATTATTTAACTTCATATTATTAACTTCGTATTATTATTTATCTTCATATTATCATTTAAATTCATATTATTATTTAAATTCATATTATTATTTAACTTTAACATTTATTATTATTTAACTTTAACATTTATTCTCATGCATTCAGAGTTTGTGCCCTTGTTTCTGATATTTAGTTATAACATCCGTAAAAACGTTGAATTTCGTATAATGTGAAATTCACAGATGTGTTTTCATGGTGATACATGAGAATAAATGTTAAAGTTAAATAATAATAAATGTTAAAGTTAAATAATAATAAATGTTAAAGTTAAATAACAATATGAATTTAAATAACAATATGAATTTAAATAACAATATGAAATTCGCGAGTGTGTTTGCAGCTGCTGCTGCACATCAGCGACCAGGCCCCCGCCGTGGCCGAGGTACAGCCGGAAATTCACATTTTGTACCCTGATATTTAGTTATAACAGCTGTAAAAATGTTGAATTTCATATTATTATTGAACTTTAATATTTATTATTATTTAAATTTAACATTTATTATTATTTAACTTTAACATTTATTCTCATGCATCACCATGAAAACACTCTCATGAATTTTATATTATTATTTAACTTCATATTATTAACTTCATATTATTATTTATCTTCATATTATTATTTAAATTCATATTATTATTTAAATTCATATTATTATTTAACTTTAACATTTATTATTATTTAACTATAACATTTATTCTCATGTATCACCATGAAAACACACTCATTAATTTCATATTATTATTTAAATTCACATTATTATTTAACTTTAACATTTATTTTCATGCATCACCATGAAAACACGCCCGTGAATTTCATATTATTATTTAACTTCATATTATTATTTAACTTCATATTATTATTTAACTTTAATATTTATTTTCATGCATCACCTCGTGGATTTCATATTATTATTTAATTTTACATTATTATTTAACTTCATATTATTATTTAACTTTAACATTTATTATTATTTAACTTTAACATTTATTTTCATGCATCACCATGAAAACACGCCCGTGAATTTCATATTATTATTTAACTTCATATTATTATTTAACTTCATATTATTATTTAACTTCATATTATTATTTAACTTCATATTATTATTTAATTTTAACATTTATTTTCATGTATCACCATGAAAACACACTCATTAATTTCATATTATTATTTATCTTCATATTATTATTTAAATTCATATTATTATTTAACTTCATATTATTATTTAACTTCATACTATTATTTAACTTTAACATCTATTATTATTTAATTTTAACATTTATTATTATTTAAATTTAACATTTATTTTCATGTATCACCTTGTGAATTTCACATTATTATTTAACTTCATATTATTATTTAACATTTATTTTCATGCATCACCTCGTGAATTTCATATTATTATTTAATTTTACATTATTATTTAACTTCATATTATTATTTAACTTTAACATTTATTATTATTTAACTTTAACATTTATTTTCATGCATCACCATGAAAACACGCCCATGAATTTCATATTATAATTTAACTTCATATTATTATTTAAATTCATATTGTTATTTAACTTTAACATTTATTATTATTTAACTTTAACATTTATTATTATTTAACTTTAACATTTATTCTCATGCATCACCATGAAAACACATCTGTGAATTTCACATTATACGAAATTCAACGTTTTTACGGATGTTATAACTAAATATCAGAAACAAGGGCACAAACTCTGAATGCATGAGAATAAATGTTAAAGTTAAATAATAATAAATGTTAAAGTTAAATAATAATATGAAGTTAAATAATAATATGAAGTTAAATAATAATATGAAATTCACGGGTGTGTTTTCATGGTGATACATGAGAATAAATGTTAAATTTAAATAATAATAAATGTTAAAGTTAAATAATAACATGAATTTAAATAATAATATGAATTTAAATAATAATATGAAGTTAAATAATAATATGAAATTCATGGGTGTGTTTTCATGGTCATACATGAGAATAAATGTTAAATTTAAATAATAATAAATGTTAAAGTTAAATAATAACATGAATTTAAATAATAATATGAATTTAAATAATAATATGAAGTTAAATAATAATAATATGAAATTAATGAGTGTGTTTTCATGGTCATACATGAGAATAAATGTTAAAGTTAAATAATAATATGAAGTTAAATAATAATATGAAGTTAAATAATAATATGAATTTAAATAATAATATGAAATTCATGAGTGTGTTTTCATGGTGATGCATGAGAATAAATGTTAAAGTTAAATAATAATAAATGTTAAAGTTAAATAACAATATGAAGTTAAATAATAATATGGAGTTAAATAATAATATGAAATTCATGAGTGTGTTTTCATGGTGATGCATGAGAATAAATGTTAAAGTTAAATAATAAGAAATGTTAAAGTTAAATAATAATATTTACCAGTGTCACCTTGTGGCTACCGATGTCACCTCGTGGCTACCGGTGTCACCTCGTGGCTACCGGTGTCACCCTGTGGCTACCGGTGTCACCTCATGGCTTGTGTCCCTCAGGCCTCCAAGGATGGCCCTCAGGGGCGATGGCTACTGGTGTCACCTCGTGGCTACTGGTGTCACCTTGTGGCTACTGGTGTCACCTTGTGGCTACCGGTGTCGCCTTGTGGCTTGTGTCCCTCAGGTGTCCAACGATGACCCTCAGGGTGATGGCTACCGGTGTCACCTCGTGGCTACTGGTGTCACCTCATGGCTTGTGTCCCTCAGGTGTCCAAGGACGCCGTGGGTGACCCTCAGGGCGATGGCTACTGGTGTCACCTTGTGGCTACCGGTGTCACCTCGTGGCTACTGGTGTCACCTCGTGGCTACCGGTGTCACCTCGTGGCTACCGGTGTCACCTTGTGGCTACCGGTGTCACCTCATGGCTACTGGTGTCACCTTGTGGCTACCGGTGTCACCTCGTGGCTACTGGTGTCACCTCATGGCTACCGGTGTCACCTTGTGGCTACCGGTGTCACCTCGTGGCTTGTGTCCCTCAGGCCTCCAAGGAAGCGTGGGTGACCCTCAGGGGTGATGGCTACCGATGTCACCTCGTGGCTACTGGTGTCACCTCGTGGCTACCGGTGTCACCCTGTGGCTACCGATGTCACCTCGTGGCTACTGGTGTCACCTCGTGGCTACCGGTGTCACCTCGTGGCTTGTGTCCCTCAGGTGTCCAAGGATGGCCCTCAGGGTGATGGCTACTGGTGTCACCTTGTGGCTACCGGTGTCACCTTGTGGCTTGTGTCCCTCAGGCCTCCAAGGATGACCCTCAGGGTGATGGCTACTGGTGTCACCCTGTGGCTACTGGTGTCACCTCGTGGCTACCGGTGTCACCTCATGGCTTGTGTCCCTCAGGTGTCCAAGGACGCCGTGGGTGACCCTCAGGGTGATGGCTACCGGTGTCACCCTGTGGCTACCGGTGACACCTCGTGGCTACCGGTGTCACCTCATGGCTACTGGTGTCACCTTGTGGCTACCGGTGTCACTTCGTGGCTACTGGTGTCACCTCGTGGCTACCGGTGTCACCTTGTGGCTACCGGTGTCACCTCGTGGCTTGTGTCCCTCAGGCCTCCATGGCTGACCCTCAGGGTGATGGCTACCAGTGTCACCTCATGGCTACCAGTGTCACCTCGTGGCTACCAGTGTCACCTCATGGCTACCAGTGTCACCTCGTGGCTACCAGTGTCACCTCATGGCTACCGGTGTCACCTCGTGGCTACCAGAGTCACCTCGTGGCTTGTGTCCCCCAGGCCTCCAAGGCGGCCGTGGTGGCCATCGCGGATCTCCTCGGGTGGAAGGAGCTGCGGGAGCTGGCGCAGACGGAGCAGACGTGGAGAACGGCCGAGTGCTTGGTGAGGACGAAGCTCCGGGGTCGGGAGCGGTTCTGTCACCGTCCCTCGCTCCGGTGTCACCTCCTCGGGGTCACTGAGCGGTGGCCGTGGCCTCCTGCTCTCCTCAGCTGGCCAAGCGCGGCCGCGGCGGCGCCGAACGCTTCGTGTGGGCCGGCCAGCCCTACCTGCTGCACCCTCAGGCTCCCGTGAGAGAAGCGGCCCTCAGGTTCATCGGTGAGTCCTCAACCCTCAGGGTCCACCTTGGTGGTCCTCACAACCCTCGGGGTCCATCTTGGTGGTCCTCAACCCTTGGGGTCCATCTTGGTCCAAGCCTCGGGGTCCATCTTGGTGGTTCTCAACCCTTGGGGTCCATCTTGGTCCAACCCTCAGGTTCATCAGTGAGTCCTCAACCCTCGGGGTCCACCTTGGTGGTCCTCACAACCCTCGGGGTCCACCTTGGTCCAACCCTCGGGGTCCATCTTGGTGGTCCTCAACCCTCGGGGTCCATCTTGGTGGTCCCTCAACTCTCGGAGTCCATCTTGGTGGTCTCTCAACCCTTGGGGTCCACCTTGGTGGTCCTCACAACCCTCAGGGTCCACCTTGGTGGTCCTCATGACCCTCGGGGTCCATCTTGGTCCAACCCTCGGGGTCCATCTTGGTCCAACCCTCGGGGTCCATCTTGGTGGTCCTCATGACCCTCAGGGTTCACCTTGGTGGTCCCTCAACCCTCAGGGTCCATCTTGGTGCAACCCTCAGGGTCCATCTTGGTGGTCCCCTCAACCCTTGGGGTCCACCTTGGTGGTCCTCACAACCCTCAGGGTCCATCTTGGTGGTCCTCAACCCTCAGGGTCCACCTTGGTGCAACCCTCGGGGTCCACCTTGGTGGTCCCTCAACCCTTGGGGTCCATCTTGGTCCAACCCTCGGGGTCCATCTTGGTCCAACCCTCGGGGTCCATCTTGGTGGTCCTCATGACCCTCGGGGTCCATCTTGGTGGTCTCTCAACCCTCGGGGTCCACCTTGGTGCAACCCTCGGGGTCCATCTTGGTGGTCCTCACAACCCTGAGGGTCCACCTTGGTGGTCCTCACAACCCTCGGGGTCCACCTTGGTGGTCCTCAACCCTCAGGGTCCATCTTGGTGGTCCCCTCAACCCTCGGGATCCATCTTGGTGGTCCTCATGACCCTTGGGGTCCACCTTGGTGGTTCTCAACCCTCGGGGTCCACCTTGGTCCAACCCTCGGGGTCCACCTTGGTGGTCCCTCAACCCTCAGGGTCCACCTTGGTGCAACCCTTGGGGTCCACCTTGGTGGTCCCCTCAACCCTTGGGGTCCACCTTGGTGGTCCCCTCAACCCTCAGGGTCCATCTTGGTGCAACCCTCGGGGTCCTCCTTGGTGGTCCTCAACCCTCAGGGTCCACCTTGGTGCAACCCTCAGGGTCCATCTTGGTGGTCCCTCAACCCTCGGGGTCCACCTTGGTGCAACCCTTGGGGTCCACCTTGGTCCAACCCTTGGGGTCCACCTTGGTGGTCCTCACAACCCTCGGGGTCCATCTTGGTGGTCCCTCAACCTTCGGGGTCCACCTTGGTCCAACCCTCGGGGTCCATCTTGGTGGTCCTCACAACCTTCGGGGTCCACCTTGGTCCAACCCTCGGGGTCCATCTTGGTGGTCCCCTCAACCCTCAGGGTCCATCTTGGTGGTCCCTCAACTCTCGGAGTCCATCTTGGTGGTCCCCTCAACCCTCAGGGTCCATCTTGGTGGTCCCTCAACCCTTGGGGTCCATCTTGGTCCAACCCTCGGGGTCCACCTTGGTGGTCCCCTCAACCCTCGGGGTCCATCTTGGTGCAACCCTCGGGGTCCATCTTGGTCCAACCCTCGGGGTCCATCATGGTGGTCCTCAACCCTCAGGGTCCACCTTGGTCCAACCCTCGGGGTCCATCTTGGTGGTCCTCAACCCTCGGGGTCCATCTTGGTGGTCCCTCAACCCTCGGGGTCCACCTTGGTCCAACCCTTGGGGTCCACCTTGGTGGTCCCCTCAACCCTCGGGGTCCACCTTGGTCCAACCCTTGGGGTCCATCTTGGTGCAACCCTCAGGGTCCACCTTGGTGGTCCTCATGACCCTCAGGGTCCATCTTGGTGGTCCCCTCAACCCTCGGGGTCCACCTTGGTCCAACCCTCAGGGTCCATCTTGGTGGTCCCTCAACTCTCAGGGTCCACCTTGGTGGTCCTCATGACCCTCGGGGTCCACCTTGGTGGTCCCCTCAACCCTCGGGGTCCACCTTGGTGGTCCTCAACCCTCGGGGTCCATCTTGGTCCAACCCTCGGGGTCCATCTTGGTCCAACCCTCGGGGTCCATCTTGGTCCAACCCTCAGGGTCCATCTTGGTGGTCTCTCAACCCTCGGGGTCCACCTTGGTGGTCCCCTCAACCGTCGGGGTCCATCTTGGTGGTCCTCACAACCCTTGGGGTCCACCTTGGTGGTCCTCAACCCTCAGGGTCCATCTTGGTGGTCCTCACAACCCTCGGGGTCCATCTTGGTGGTCCCTCAACCCTCGGGGTCCATCCTGGTGGTCCTCAACCCTCGGGGTCCATCTTGGTGCAACCCTCAGGGTCCACCTTGGTGGTCCTCACAACCCTCAGGGTCCACCTTGGTGGTCCTCATGACCCTCGGGGTCCATCTTGGTGGTCCCTCAACCCTCGGGGTCCATCTTGGTGGTCCTCACAGCCCTCAGGGTCCATCTTGGTGGTCCTCAACCCTTGGGGTCCATCTTGGTCCAACCCTTGGGGTCCACCTTGGTGGTCCCCTCAACCGTCGGGGTCCATCTTGGTGGTCCTCACAACCCTCAGGATCCATCTTGGTGGTCCCTCAACTCTCAGGGTCCACCTTGGTGGTCCTCACAATCCTCGAGGTCCATCTTGGTGGTCCCTCAACCCTCAGGGTCCATCTTGGTCCAACCCTTGGGGTCCACCTTGGTGGTCCTCAACCCTCGGGGTCCACCTTGGTGCAACCCTCAGGGTCCATCTTGGTGATCCTCAACCCTCAGGGTCCACCTTGGTGGTCCTCATGACCCTCAGGGTTCACCTTGGTGGTCCCTCAACCTTCGGGGTCCACCTTGGTGCAACCCTCAGGGTCCATCTTGGTGGTCCTCACAACCCTCGGGGTCCACCTTGGTCCAACCCTCGGGGTCCACCTTGGTGGTTCTCAACCCTCGGGGTCCATCTTGGTCCAACCCTTGGGGTCCATCTTGGTGGTCCTCAACCCTCAGGGTCCATCTTGGTCCAACCCTCAGGGTCCACCTTGGTGGTCCCTCAACCCTTGGGGTCCATCTTGGTCCAACCCTCGGGATCCATCTTGGTGGTCCTCACAACCCTCAGGGTCCACCTTGGTGGTCCTCATGACCCTCGGGGTCCACCTTGGTGGTCCTCATGACCCTCGGGGTCCATCTTGGTGGTCTCTCAACCTTCGGGGTCCACCTTGGTCCAACCCTCGAGGTCCACCTTGGTGGTCCCTCAACCCTCAGGGTCCATCTTGGTGCTCTCTCAACCCTTGGGGTCCATCTTGGTGGTCCTCAACCCTCGGGGTCCACCTTGGTCCAACCCTCGGGGTCCACCTTGGTGGTCCTCACAATCCTCGAGGTCCATCTTGGTGGTCCCTCAACCCTCGGGGACCATCTTGGTCCAACCCTCAGGGTCCACCTTGGTGGTCCTCATGACCCTCGGGGTCCATCTTGGTCCAACCCTCGGGGTCCACCTTGGTGGTCCTCAACCCTCAGGGTCCATCTTGGTCCAACCCTTGGGGTCCACCTTGGTGGTCCCCTCAACCCTCGGGGTCCATCTTGGTGCAACCCTCAGGGTCCACCTTGGTGCAACCCTCGGGGTCCACCTTGGTGGTCCCTCAACCCTTGGGGTCCATCTTGGTGCAACCCTCGGGGTCCATCTTGGTGGTCCCCTCAACCCTCAGGGTCCACCCTGGTGGTCCTCAACCCTCGGGGTCCATCTTGGTCCAACCCTCGGGGTCCATCTTGGTGGTCCTCAACCCTCAGGGTCCACCTTGGTGGTCCTCAACCCTTGGGGTCCATCTTGGTGGTCCTCATGACCCTCGGGGTCCATCTTGGTCCAACCCTCGGGGTCCACCTTGGTGCAACCCTCAGGGTCCATCTTGGTGGTCCTCACAACCCTCAGGGTCCATCTTGGTGGTCCCCTCAACCCTCGGGGTCCACCCTGGTGGTCCTCAACCCTCGGGGTCCATCTTGGTCCAACGCTCGGGGTCCATCTTGGTGGTCCCTCAACCCTCGGGGTCCATCTTGGTGGTCCCTCAACCCTCGGGGTCCATCTTGGTGGTCCTCACAACCCTCGGGGTCCATCTTGGTGGTCCCTCAACCCTCGGGGTCCACCTTGGTGGTCCCTCAACCCTCGGGGTCCATCTTGGGACATCTCTGTCCCCCTCCTCTCCACCCAGCCCCGGGGGGGTCTCCCCTGGTGGCCACAGGGGTGGTTTTGGTGGCCATACGGGTGGTTTTGGTGCCCACACGGGTGGTTTTGGTGGCCATACGGGTGGTTTTGGTGGCCACAGGGGTGGTTTTGGTGGCCACCTTTGCTCTGTGGGCGCAGGGGTGGCGGCGCGGCACCTGACGGAGCGGGGCGAGGAGACCCTGGCCGAGGTTCTGCTGGGTGAGTGGGGAGCCGGGGGTCTCTGGGGGGTCTCTGAAGGGTCTCAGGGGTCTCAGGGGGGTCTCTGAGGGGTCTCTGAGGTCTCTGAGGGGTCTGTGAGGGGTTTCTGAGGGGTCTCAGGGGGGTCTCTGAGGGGTTTCTGAGGGGTCTCTGAGGGGTCTCTGAGGGGTTTTTGAGGGGTCTCTGAGGTGTCTCAGGGGTCTCTGAGGGGTCTGTGAGGGGTCTCACAGGTTTCTGAAGGGTCTCTGAGGGGTCTCTGGGATCTCAGAGGGGTTTCTGAGGGTCTCAGGGGTCTCTGAAGGGTCTCAGGGGTCTCTGAGGGGTCTCTGAAGGGTCTCACAGGTTTCTTAGGGGTCTCTGAGGGGTCTCTGGCATCTTTGAGGGGTCTCTGGGATCTCTGAGGGGTCTCTGAGGGGTCTCAGGGGTTTTTGAGGGGTCTCTGAGGGTTTTCTGAGGGGTCTCTGAAGGGTCTCAGGGGTATCTGAGGGGTCTCTGAGGGGTCTCACAGGTTTCTGAGGGGTCTCTGAGGTCTCTGAGGGGTCTGTGAGGGGTTTTTGAGGGGTCTCTGAGGGGTCTCAGAGGGATCTCAGGGGTCTCTGAGGGGTCTCTGGGATCTCTGAGGGGTCTGTAAGGGGTCTCGGGTCTCTGAAGGGTCTCTGAGGGGTCTCTGAGGGGTCTCAGGGTGCTCTGAGGGGTCTCTGGGATCTCTGAGGGGTGTCTGAGGGGTCTCAGGGGTCTCTGAGGGGTTTCTGAGGGGTCTCTGGGATCTCTGAGGGGTCTCAGAGGGGTTTCTGAGGGGTCTCTGGGATCTCTGAGGGGTCTCTGAGGGGTCTCAGGGATCTCTGAGGGGTCTCTGAAGGGTCTCAGTGGCTTCTGAGGGGTCTCTGAGGGGTCTCAGAGGGGTCTCGGGTCTCTGAGGGGTTTCTGTGGGGTCTCACAGGTTTCTGAGGGGTCTCTGGGATCTCTGAGGGGTCTCTGAGGGGTTTTTGAGGGGTCTCTGAGGCGTCTCAGGGTTCTCTGGGGGGTCTCAGGGGTCTCTGAGGGGTCTGAGGGGTCTCAGGGGTCTCTGAGGGGTCTCAGGGTGCTCTGAGGGGTCTCTGGGATCTCTGAGGGGTTTTTGAGGGTTCTCAGGGGTCTCTGAGGGGTCTCAGAGGGGTCTCAGAGGGGTCTCAGTGGCTTCTGAGGGGTCTCTGAGGGGTCTCTGGGATCTCTGAGGGGTCTGTGAGGGGTCTTGGGTCTCTGAGGGGTTTCTGTGGGGTCTCACAGGTTTCTGAGGGGTCCCTGAGGTCTCTCAGGGGTCTCAGGGGGGTTTCTGGGTGGTCTCTGCGGGGTTTCTGGGGGTCTCAGGAGGGTTTCTGGGGGTCTCAGGGGTCTCTGCAGGGTTTCTGGGGGTCTCTGAGGAGTCTCAGTGGTTTCTGGGGGTCTCAGGGGGGTTTCTGGGGGTCTCTGCGGGGTTCCTGGGGGTCTCAGGAGTCTCTGAGGGGTCTCAGGGGGGTCTCAGGGGTCTCAGGGGGGTTTCTGGGGGTCTCAGGGGGGTTTCTGGGGGTCTCTGCGGGGTTTCTGGGGGTCTCTCAGGGGTCTCAGGGGGGTTTCTGGGTGGTCTCTGAGGGGTTTCTGGGGGTCTCTGAGGAGTCTCAGTGGTTCCTGGGGGTCTCAGGGGGGTTCCTGGGGGTCTCATCCCTGCTCTCCCCGTTCCTCCTGGAGCCCTGGACCGGATGAAGACGCTGGACAAGGACGCCTCCATCCGCTGCCTGGCGGCTCAGACCGCTCTGCTCCTCGACTCCCTGCGGCAGCGGCGGCCGCCACCGGGGCTCCTGCACCGCTGCTGCCGCTGCTGCCGCTGAGCCGCCACGGGGACGCCGACACCGCCGGACCCTCGGCTGTGGAAAAGCCCGCCCTGATTTCCCGAGGTGATTCCCAAAATTCCTTTCCCTTTTTTTGGGGGTTCCCAAAAACCCTCACCTGAGGCGCGGTCGGGATTAACCTCGTCCCAAAATGGCGGAGCTGCCCGCCCCCCTCAGGCCTCCTCGTGCCTCCCCCAGACTCAAAATGAAAACTGGAGACCCCCCCCCCCAGGCCTGGGGAAGCTGCTGGGACGTTTTTTACGCCATTTTTGATGGAAAATGACGTTTTATGGCTCTGGATGTGCCCGCTTGGAGCTCACCTGTGGGCAGAAAGGTCAGAACTTTTGTGGTGGGGCGAATCCCCCCCTTCTCATCATCCTCGGGGCTCATTTGGGCTTTGCTTTTGTCACAGAATTTGAAATATTGAGGGCCAGAGAGGAGAATCCTGAGGGCTCAAACTGTCTAAAACGCTTGGAGATGATTCAGTCTCAGAATTTGAAATGTTGAGGGCCAGAGAGGAGAATCCTGAGGGCTCGGAGATGATTCGGCGTGGCTGGGCCAAACAGGTTTTTAGTACCAACTACAGCTCTAAAAAGTTCATTCCCTTATGTATATATTTTATATATGTAAATATAAACGAGTTATATATTATTATATATATATGTATTAAAAATATATTTTGTATGTATTACTTAGACCTATATTAGCTTTTTAAAGAGAGTAACCTGCTTTAATTGTGTGTAGAAAACGGCCGCGCCACACGGGTACCAGCAAAGTGCGTCGTTTTGGAGGCAATTAATGTTAAATTGCAGGGAGATTTTGGGGGAAAAAGTGAGAATTTTGAGTGGGAAATGTGAGAAGGGTGGGAAAATGTGAGGGGAGAAAAAGGGCGGGAAAACGTGAGGGGAGAAAAAGGGCGGGAAAACGTGAGGGGAGAAAAAGGGCGGGAAAACGTGAGGGGACAAGATGGCGGGGAGCGTGAGGGGAGAAAAGGCAGGAAATGGAAGGCAAAAAGGACGGTAAACCTCAGTGAAAACGACAGGAAACGAGAGGAAGAAAAGGTATGAAACGGAAAGGGGAAAAAAATGAGGGGAAAAAGATGGGAAATGGGAGGGAAAACGGGTGTAAAAGCGTGGGGAAAAAAACAGGCAACGTGAGGCCGAAAATGAAGGGAAATGTGAGAGGAAAAGTGGGAAACTTGAGAGGAAAAGGGTGGGAAATGTGAGTAAAAAAGGGAAAAAATGGTGAGAAAAGTGTTTTGGGTGGTTCTGTCTTTGCTTGCTCCCCTCAGGAGTTTTGGGGTCCATGCTTGGGTGTGTGTTTGTGTATTTTGGGAATCCCGGGCCTCCCTCTCCCCAAATCCTGAGAATCCCCAAATCTGAGCCCTCCCAAATATAAACTCCGAAATTTTAAACCCCCCAAATCCGAACCCTCCCAAATATGAACTCCAAAATTTTAACCCCCTCCCAAAATTGTGTGAACGCCCCCCAAAAAAATCAGACCCCAAGACCCTCCCAACTCTTGTAAACCCCCCAAAATCTGAACCCAATTTTCACCATCTCTCCAAATTCTGAAACCCCCCCTTGGCCCACAACGAGACCCTCAAATTTGACCCCCCAAAATTTGAGTGACTCCCCCAAAAATCTGCACCCCCCCCCCACCCCCAAATTCCCCCATTTTCACCCCAAAAAAACTCGCGGAGCCTCGGGAACGATAAAAAGGTCTCGGCAACACCCACGACACGCCCGTCACGATACACCGTAGAAAATGGGGAGGGGGTTTCGGGGGAGGGGGGGGGAAAGAACCCCTCAAATCCCCCCCCCCCCATCCCCCCTCAAAAACCCCTCGGGGGGGGGGGGAGGGGAAAAAAGGGGGGGAGGGGCGGATCGGGGGGGGAAAGGGGCGCCCCTCCCCCCCCCAAATATATATAATAATAATTATAATAATAATTAAAAAAAACCCCGAAATAAACAAACAAAAAAAAAAAATAAAATGGGGAGGTTGGGGGAGGGGAGGGGAGAAGCCCCCAGCCCCCCATAAATTGAGGGGGGGGTTATGCGCTAAAGGGGGGGGGGGAGGGGGTAAATCCCCCCCCCTCCGGGTGGGGGAGGGGCTGTGTTGGACACCTGGGGGGGGGGAGGGGAGGAAATTCGACCCCACCCAGGGGGGGGGGTAAATTGAGGGGGGGGAGGGGTATAAATGCCCCTGGGGGGGGGGGTGGGGGAGGGGGAACTGCCCCGGGGGGGGGGCAAATGCGACCCCCCCGGGGGTGGGGGGAGGGGGTTTTGGGGGGGCAAATACAATATGATACATAGAGACTTTGACCATGTACACTATTTACAGCCCCCTCCCCAAAATCCCGGGGAGGGGGGGTGGGGGTGGGGGAGAGATAAAAAGGGGGGAGGGGTCCTCCCACCCCATCCCCCCCCCCAAAAAAAAAAAAAAAAAAATCCGGGGGGAGGGGGGGGAGGGTTTTTTTTTCCACTCCCTTTTAACGCCCCCTCCCCAAATTCATCCGGGGGTGGGGGTGGGGCGACTTGGCAATAAATAGCTCGGTGGGGGGGGAGGGGGGGTTGGGGGGTTGGGGGGAGGGGAGGGGGCTGATGGTGATTTTGGGGACCCCTCCCCCATTTTGGCAGAGCCCCTCCCCCCCCTTTGACCCCTCCCCTCCTCCATTTCTGCCCCTCCCCCCCCCCCCAAATTTATATACAAGTCCCCCTCGAGGGGGGGGAGGGGAGGGGAGTGAGGGGTGGTCCCGGTGAGGGGGGGGAGGGGCAAATTTTGGCCGAACCCCCCCCCCCCAAAAAAAAATCGGGTTGAGGGGGGAGGGACACACAAGTGTTGGGTGGGGTCCCCCCCCTCCCCCACACCCCAAATTAGGGACCCCCCCACCCCCAAAATCGCCCCTCCCCCCCCCAGGCAGAAATGGGGGGGTGCTAATAGACATTTATACATATATATAAATAGGGGAGGGGGAGGGGCGGTTTTGGGGGGGCCCCCCCTTTTTTGGGTGGGGGTCGGGACACCCCCTCTTGGTTTTTTGAATTTGAGGGGGGGTCCCTGCGCCTCTGCCAGAGCCCCCCAAAGAAAAGGGGGGGGACAAAAGACCCTTTTGGGGTCATTTTGGGGGGGGGTCCCTAATAAAGAAATGCCCCCCAAAAAGAGAGAAGGGGGGGGGGGGGGGATCCCCGAATTTGGGGGGGGGAGGGGAGGGTGTCCCCCAATTTTGGGGGGTGGTCCCGGTTTTTTTTTGGGGTGCCCCTCCCCCCCCTTCAGGGATTTCCCTCCCACTCCCCCCTCCTTTGGGGACGTCCCCCCGGGGTTTTTTAAATTGGGGGGGGGGGTCCCCCCAAATTTTAGGGTCCCCCAAATCCCGGGATTCCCCCCACCCCCCCCCCCATTTCCAGGGAGCTTTTGGGATGGTCCCGCTGAGTTTTTGGGGAGGGGTCCCCCAGATTTTGGGGAGGGGTCCCCCAGATTTTGGGGTGACTCCCCCATATTTTGGGGTCCATCCCGCCCAGATTTTGGGGTCCATCCCCCACATTTTAGGGTGGCTCCCCCATATTTTGAGGTGTGTCCCCCCCAAATTTTGGGGTGACTCCTCCATATTTTAGGGTGACTCCCCCCCATATTTTGGGGTCCATCCCCCCCATATTTTGGGTCCATCCCCCATATTTTAGGGTGTGTCCCCCCCATATTTTAGGGGTCCATCCTCCTCATATTTTGGGGTGACTCCCCCATATTTGGGGTTTTTCCCCCCCATATTTTGGGGTCTATCCCCCCATATTTTGGGTCCATCCCCCATATTTTAGGGTGTCTCTCCCCCACATCTTGGGGTCCATTCCCCCCAGATTTTGGGGTCCATCCCCCCCAGATTTTGAGGTGTGTCCCCCCCCAGATTTTGGGGTCCATCTCCCCTATATTTTAGGGTGACTCCCCCATATTTTGGGGTCACTCCCCCCTATTTTGGGGTCTCTCCCCCACATTTTGGGGAGGGGGAGGCAGGGCCGGCTCCATTCGCTCTGAGCTTTTCATGGAGGGGTTCCCCATGTTTGGGGGGGGGTTCCCCAGGTTTTGGGGTGTTCCAGGGGGGTTCCCCGTATTTTTGGGGGGTTCCCCCGTGTTTTTGGGGAGTTCTGGGGGGTCCCCAGGTTTTTGGGAGTTCCAGGGGGGATCCCCGTGGTTTTGGGGGGGATCCCCGTGTTTTTGGGGGTTCCCCGTGTTTTTTGGGGGGATCCCCATGTTTTTGGGGAGTTTCCCTGTGTTTTTGGAGAGTTCCGGGGGGGTTCCCAGGTTTTGGGGTGTTCTGGGGGGTTCCCAGGTTTTGGGGTGTTCTGGGGGGTTCCCAGGTTTTGGGGTGTTCTGGGGGGGGTTCCCAGGTTTTGGGGTGTTTTTGGGGGGGGTTCCCCGTGTTTTTGGGGGGTTCCCCAGGTTTTGGGGTGTTCTGGGGGGGGTTCCCCGTGTTCTGGGGTGTTTCTGGGGGGGTTCCCCGTGTTCTGGGGGGGTTCCCAGGTTTTGGGGTGTTCTGGGGGGGTTCCCTGTGTTCTGGGGTGTTTCTGGGGGGGTTCCCCGTGTTCTGGGGTGTTTTTGGGGGGGTTCCCCGTGTTTTTGGGGGGGTTCCCCGTGTTTTGGGGGGGTTCCCCGTGTTTTGGGGGAGGGTCTCAGGTTTTGGGGTGTTCTGGGGGGGGTTCCCCGTGTTTTTGGGGGGGTCTCAGGTTCTGGGGTGTTTTTGGGGGGGGTTCCCCGTGTTTTGGGGTGTTCTGGGGGGGTTCCCCGTGTTTTGGGGGGGGTCTCAGGCGCACTTGGCGCGCGCCTGGGCCAGGAGGTCGCTGAAGGAGTCGAAGAGGCGCTCGAGCCAGGGCTGGTTGCGCATGCAGCGCTGCACCACCTCCTCCTGACCCAGGTCCTCGGCCCGGCCCTCGATGGCCGTCGTCTGCGGGGACAACGGGCAGCGGTCAGCGGGGAGATGGATGGGGGGAGATGGGCAGGGGGGTGGGGAGATGGGCAGGGGGGGTGGGGAGATGGGCAGGGGGGTGGGGAGATGGGCAGGGAGGTGGGGAGATGGTCAGGGAGGTGGGGAGATGGTCAGTGTGTGGCCACCAGGACAGGGAATGGTCAGTGGGGTGGGGAGATGGGCAGTGGGGTGTGGAGATGGGCAGGGGGGAGATGGGCAGGGGGGTGGGGAGATGGTCAGTGGTCAGGGGGGAGATGGGCAATGGGGTGGGGAGATGGGCAGGGGGGTGGGGAGATGGGCAGGGGGGAGATGGTCAGGGGGGTGGGGAGATGGGCAGGGGGGAGATGGGCAGGGGGGTGGGGAGATGGTCAGTGGGGGGGGATGGGCAGTGGGGAGATGGGCAGGGGGGAGATGGGCAGGGGGGTGGGGAGATGGGCAGTGGGGGGGGGGATGGGCAGGGGGGTGGGGAGATGGGCAGGGGGGTGGGGAGATGGGCAGTGGGGGTGGGGAGATGGTCAGTGGGGGGGGATGGGCAGGGGGGAGATGGTCAGCGGGGAGATGGACGGGGGGAGATGGGCAGGGGAGGATGGGGAGATGGGCGGGGGGAGATGGGCAGGGGGGTGGGGAGATGGTCAGTGGTCAGGGGGGAGATGGGCAGGGGGGTGGGGAGATGGTCAGTGGTCAGGGGGGAGATGGGCAGGGGGGGTGGGGAGATGGTCAGGGAGGTGGGGAGATGGCAGTGGGGTGGGGAGATGGGCAGGAGGGTGGGGAGATGGGCAGTGGGGAGATGGGCAGGAGGGTGGGGGAATGGTCAGGGGGGTGGGGAGATGGGCAGTGGTCAGGGGGGGAGATGGGCAGTGGGGTGGGGGGATGGGCAGGGGGGAGATGGGCAGGGGGGAGATGGGCAGTGGGGTGGGGGGATGGGCAGTGGGGGGGATGGGCAGTGGGGAGATGGGCGGGGGGTGGGGAGATGGGCAGTGGGCAGGGGGGAGATGGGCAGCGATCAGTGGGGGAGATGGGCAGTGGGGTGGGGAGATGGGCAGGAGGGTGGGGGAATGGTCAGGGGGGTGGGGGGGATGGGCAGGGGGGAGATGGGCAGGGGGTGGGGAGATGGTCAGGGGGGTGGGGGGGATGGGCAGTGGTCAGGGGGGAGATGGGCAGGGGGGGTGGGGAGATGGTCAGGGGGGTGGGGGGGATGGGCAGTGGTCAGGGGGGAGATGGGCAGGGGGGTGGGGAGATGGGCAGTGGGGTGGGGAGATGGGCAGGGGGGGTGGGGGAATGGTCAGGGGGGTGGGGAGATGGTCAGTGGTCAGGGGGGAGATGGGCAGTGGGGTGGGGGGATGGGCAGGAGGGGTGGGGAGATGGGCAGCAGGGTGGGGAGATGGGCAGGGGGGTGGGGAGATGGTCAGTGGTCAGGGGGGAATGGTCAGGGGGGTGGGGAGATGGGCAGTGGGAGATGGGCAGGGAGGAGATGGGCAGGGGGTGGGGAGATGGTCAGGGGGGTGGGGGGATGGGCAGTGGTCAGGGGGGAGATGGGCAGGGGGGGTGGGGAGATGGGCAGTGGGGAGATGGTCAGGGGGGTGGGGGAGATGGGCAGGGGGCTGGGGAGATGGGCAGGAGGGTGGGGAGATGGGCAGTGGTCAGTGGGGAGATGGGCAGAGGAGAGATGGTCAGTGTGTGATCACCGGGAATGGTCAGTGGTGGTCACCAGGGATGGTCAGTGCTGGTCACCAAAATGGAGCTGATGGTCAGTGGTGGTCACCAGGGATGGTCAATGTGTGGTCACCATGACAGGGGTGATTGGTCAGTGGTGGTCACCAGGAATGGTCAGTGGTGGTCACCATGACAGGGGTGATGGTCAGTGTGGTGGGTCGCCAGGCCAGGAATGGTCAGTGTGTGGTCACCAGGGATGGTCAGTGGTGGTCACCAGGGATGGTCAGTGGTGGTCACCAGAGATGGTCAGTGTGTGGTCACCATGACAGGGGTGATGGTCAGTGGTGGTCACCAGGAATGGTCAGTGTATGGTCACCATGACAGGGGTGATGGTCAGTGTGTGGTCACCATGATGGAGATGATGGTCAGTGTGTGCTCAGTGGGTCAGAGCTGATGGTCAGTGTGTGGTGACCATGATGAAGGTGATGGTCAGTGGTGGGTCACCAGGGATGGTCAGTGTGTGGTCACCATGACACAACTGATGGTCAGTGTGTGGTCACCAGGACAGGGCGCCTCAGCAGCACAGACACAACACCGATGACCACCACGAGGGGAGTGACCCCTGAGTGACCGCTGAGTGACCGCTGAGTGACCACTGAGTGACCGCTGACCACTGAGTGACCCCTGAGTGACCCCTGAGTGACCCCTGAGTAACCCTGAGTGACCCCTGAGTGACCCCTGAGTGACCCCTGACCCCTGAGTGACCCCTGAGTGACCACCAGGACCGTCACCAGCGAGGGGGAGGGGCACAGGTGCAGGGGCATGGCCCAGGTGATTGACAGGGGTGTGGCCAGGGTGATTGACAGGGGGCGTGGCCAGGGTGATTGACAGGGGGGCGTGGCCCAGGGTGATTGACAGGGGGCGTGGCCCAGGGTGATTGACAGGGGGGCGTGGCCCAGGGTGATTGACAGGGGGCGTGGCAGGGTGATTGACAGGGGGCGTGGCCAGGGTGATTGACAGGGGGCGTGGCCAGGGTGATTGACAGGGGGCGTGGCCTCACCTCATCCTTGCAGCGCAGGAAGGTGTGGGTGACACAGGGTGACATGGGGTGACACAGGGTGACACGGGGTGACACCAGGGGACAGAAGGAGGGGGACAGGGGTGACAGGGGCGTGGTTCAGGTGATTGACAGGGGGCGTGGCCTCACCTCGTCCTTGCAGCGCAGGAAGGTGTGGGTGACACAGGGTGACACAGGGTGACACAGGGTGACACAGGGTGACACGGGGTGACACAGGGTGACACGGGGTGACACGGGGTGACACCAGGGGACAGAAGGAGGGGGACAGGGGGGACAGGGGCGTGGCCTCACCTCGTCCTTGCAGCGCAGGAAGGTGTGGGTGACACAGGGTGACACAGGGTGACACAGGGTGACACGGGGTGACACGGGGTGACACAGGGTGACATGG
This sequence comes from Poecile montanus, assembly GCA_038429875.1. NCBI lineage: Eukaryota > Metazoa > Chordata > Aves > Passeriformes > Paridae > Poecile > Poecile montanus. The sequence goes on along the minus strand of CM076539.1, from coordinate 1,559,430 downwards.
GGTGACACGGGGTGACACCAGGGGACAGAAGGAGGGGGACAGGGGTGACAGGGGCGTGGCCTCACCTCGTCCTTGCAGCGCAGGAAGGTGTGGTATTTGTAGTGGTGCAGGGAGTGGTACAGGGTGTACAGGAACGACTTCTCCACCTCCACCTTGAACTCCTGAGGGGAACACGGGGGATCAGGGACCCCTGGGACACCCCGAAACACACCTGGGGTACCCCAAAATACACCTGGGGCAACCTAAACACACCTGGGGCACCCTAAACACACCTGGGGTACCCTGAAACACACCTGGGACACACTAAAACACACCTGGGGCACCCCAAAACACACCTGGGGCACCCTAAAACACCCCAAAACACACCTGGGGCACCCAAAAACACACCTGGGACAGCCCAAAATACACCTGGGGTACCCAAAACACACCTGGGACACCCTGGGATACTCCAAACACACCTGGGACACTCCAAACACACCTGGGGCACCCCAAAATACACCTGGGATCCCTCAAAACACACCTGGAACCCCTCAGGACACCCCAAAACACACCTGGGACACCCAAAACACATCTGGGGCACCCTAAAACACACCTGGGGTACCCCAAAACACACCTGGGGCACCCTAAAACACACCTGGGGTACCCCAAAACACACCTGGGGCACCCCAAAATACACCTGGGACACCCTAAAACACCCCAAAACACACCTGGGGCACCCAAAAACACACCTGGGGCACCCTAAAACACACCTGGGACACCCTAAAAACACCCCAAAACACACCTGGGACACCCTGAAACACACCTGGGACACCCAAAACACACCTGGGACACCCCGAAACACACCTGGGGTACCCCAAGACACACCTGGGACACCCAAAACACACCTGGGACACCCAAAACCACACCTGGGACACCCTAAAACACACCTGGGGTACCCCAAAACACACCTGGGACACCCAAAAACACACCTGGGGTACCCCAAACACACCTGGAACCCCTCAGGACACCCCAAAACACACCTGGGGTACCCCAAAACACACCTGGGACACCCCGAAACACACCTGGGGCACCCCAAAATACACCTGGGACACCTAAAACACACCTGGGGCACCCCAAAACACACCTGGGACACCCCCAAACACACCTGGGGCACCCTAAAACACACCTGGGGTACCCCAAAACACACCTGGGACACCCAAAAACACACCTGGGGCACCCCAAAATACACCTGGGACACCCAAAAACACACCTGGGACACCCAAAACACACCTGGGGTGCCCCAAAACACACCTGGGGCACCCAAAATATACCTGGGACACCTAAAACACACCTGGGACACCCAAAAACACACCTGGGACAGCCCAAAATACACCTGGGACCCCCTGGGAACCCCCCAAACACACCTGGGGCACCCCAAAACACACCTGGAACACCCCAAACACACCTGGGGCACCCCAAACACAGCTGGAACACCCCAAACACATCTGGGGCACCCAAAGCACACCTGGGACCACCTGGGTCACCCCAAAACACACCTGGGACCCCCCTGAGACCCTCTAAAACTCACCTGTGACCGCTCTGGTGACTCCCAAGACCACCCAGGACCACCCAAAATTCACCTGTGACCTCTCAGGTGACCCCCAGACCCCCCAGGTGACCCCCAGGTGACCCCCAGACCCCTCAGGACACCCCCAAACCCCTCAGGTGACCCCCAAACCCCTCAGGTGACCCCCAGACCCCTCAGGACACCCCCAGACCCCCCAGGTGACCCCCAAACCCCTCAGGTGACCCCCAGACCCCTCAGGACACCCCCAGACCCCCCAGGTGACCCCCAAACCCCGTACCTGTGGTTTCCCCACGCTCCTCTTGACCTTGCTGAGGGTCTTGCGGTTGTAGGGGACCCCCCAAACCCCACCTGGGACCCCCCAAACCCCACCTGGGACCCCCCAAACCCCCCAGGTGACCCCCAGACCCCTCAGGTGACCCCCAGACCCCCAGGTGACCCCGTACCTGTGGTTTCCCCACGCTCCTCTTCACCTTGCCGAGGGTCTTGCAGTTGTAGGGGTCCCCCCAAACCCCACCTGGGACCCCTCAGGTGACCCCCCAGGTGACCCCCAAACCCCTCAGGTGACCCTCAGGTCACCCCCAGACCCCCCAGGTGACCCACAGGTGACCCCCAAACCCCCCAGGACACCCCCAAATCCCCCAGGTGACCCCGTACCTGTGGTTTCCCCACGCTCCTCTTGACCTTGCTGAGGGTCTTGCGGTTGTAGGGGACCCCTCAAACCCCACCTGGGACCCCCCAAACCCCACCTGGGACCCCCCAGGTCACCCCCAGACCCCTCAAGTGACCCCCAGGTGACCCCCAGACCCCTCAGGTGACCCTCAGGACACCCCCAGACCCCTCAGGACACCTCCAAACCCCCCAGGACACCCCCAGACCCCTCAGGTGACCCCCAGACCCATCAGGTGACCCCCAGACCCCTCAGGACACCCCCAGACCCCCAGGTGACCCCCAGGTGACCCCCAAACCCCCAGGTGACCCCGTACCTGTGGTTTCCCCACGCTCCTCTTGACCTTGCCGAGGGTCTTGCGGTTGTAGGGGTCCCCCCAAACCCCACCTGGGACCCCTCAGGTGACCCCCAGACCCCTCAGGACATCCCCAGACCCCCCAGGTGACCCCCAAACCCCTCAGGTGACCCCCAAACCCCCCAGGTGACCCCCAAACCCCCCAGGTGACCCCAAACCCCGTACCTGTGGTTTCCCCACGCTCCTCTTGACCTTGCCGAGGGTCTTGCGGTTGTAGGGGACCCCTCAAACCCCACCTGGGACCCCCCAAACCCCACCTGGGACCCCCCAGGTGACTCCCAGACCCCCCAGGACACCCCCAAACCCCCCAGGTGACCCCCAAACCCCTCAGGTGACCCCCAAACCCCGTACCTGTGGTTTCCCCACGCTCCTCTTGACCTTGCTGAGGGTCTTGCGGTTGTAGGGGTCTCCCCCCGGGCGCAGCCGCACCAGGGACTCGGCGGGCTCGGTGTGCAGCTGGGGAAAGGTGTGCAGGGCCTCCTGGGGTGGGACACCCGCGGTCACCTGGGGCCACCTGGGGTCACCCTGAGTCACCCTGGGGCCACCCTGGGGCCACCTAGTGTCACCCTGAGTCACCCTGGGGCCACCTGGGGTCACCTGTGGTCACCCTGGGGAACCCTGGGGCCATCTGGGGTCACCCTGAGTCACCTTGAGGCCACCACAGGACACCCGCGGTCACCTGGGGCCACCCTGGGGCCACCTAGTGTCACCCTGAGTCACCCTGGGGCCACCACAGGTCACCCTGGGGCCATCTGGGGTCACCTGGGGCCACCTGGGGTCACCTGGGGTCACCTCAGGTCACCCTGGGGAACCCTGGGGTCACCCTGGGGCCATCTGGGGTCACCCTGAGTCACCCTGGGGAACCCTGGGGTTACCTCAGGTCACCCTGGGGACACCTCAGGTCACCCTGGGGCCACCTGGGGTCACCCTGGAGTCACCCTGGGGTCACCTGGGGCCACTTGGGGTCACCCAGGGGCCACTTCAGGTCACCCTGGGGTCACCCTGGGGCCACCTGGTGTCACCTTGGATCACCCTGGGGTCACTTGGGGCCACCTGGGGTCACCCTGGGGCCACCTCGGATCACCCTGGGGTCACCTGAGGCCACCACAGGTCACCCTGGGGCCACCTGGGGTCACCCTGGGGTCACCCTGGGGCCACCCGCGGTCACCTGGGGCCACCCTGGGGCCACCTCGGATCGCCCTGGGGTCACTTGGGGCCACCTGGGGCCACCCTGGGGCCACCTAGTGTCACCCTGAGTCACCCTGGGGTCACCTGGGGCCACCTGGGGTCACCTTGGGCCACCCTGGGGCCACCTGGGGTCACCCTGGGGCCACCTGGGGTCACCTCATGTACCCACGATGTCACCTGGGGTCACCCTGAGTCACCCTGGGGCCACCTCAGGTCACCATGGGGCCACCTGGGGTCACCCTGGAGTCACCCTGGGGTCACCTGGGGCCACCTGGGGTCACCTTGGGTCACCTCAGGTCACCCTGGGGAACCCTGGGGCCACCTGGGGTCACTTCAGGTCACCCTGGGGTCACTTCTGGTCACCCTGGGGAACCCTGGGGCCACCTGGGGTCACCCTGGGGAACCCTGGGGCCACTTCAGGTCACCCTGGGGACACTTGGGGTCATTTGGGGCCACCTGGGGTCACCTGGGGCCACCTCAGGTCACTCTGGGTCACCCTGGGTCACCTCAGGTCACCCTGGGGTCACCTGGGGTCACCTGGGGTCACGCTGGGTACCCACGGTGTCACCTGGGGTCACCCGGGGTCACCTCAGGTCACTTTGGGTCACCTCAGGAACCTCTGGGGTCACCCTGGGGTCACCTGGGCCTCTCACTCTCCCCAACCCCCCCCCAGACCCCCCAGAGCCCCCTCCCCAGACCCCCCAGCCCCCTCCCCAGCCCCCCAGAGCCCCCTCCCCAAACCCCCCAGATCCAGAGACCCCTCCCCAAACCCCCAGACCCCTCCCCAAACCCCTCCCCAGCCCCCCAGAGCCCCCTCCCCAAACCCCCCAGATCCCAGAGACCCCTCCCCAAACCCCCAGACCCCTCCCCAAACCCCTCCCCAGCCCCCCAGAGCCCCCTCCCCAAACCCCCGAGCCCCCTCCCCAGCCCCCAGAGCCCCATCCCCAACCCCAGAGACCCCTCCCCAAACCCCTCAGACCCCAGAGACCCCTCCCAGAGACCCCCCAGACCCCTCCCAAACCCCAGAGACCCCTCCCCATGCCAGAGCCCCCTCCCCAAACCCCCCAGATCCCAGAGCCCCCTCCCCAAACCCCCCAGACCCCAGAGACCCCTCCCCAAACCCACCAGACCCCTCCCCAAAACCCCCAGACCCCTCCCAAACCCCAGAGACCCCTCCCCAAACCCCCCAGCCCCCAGAGACCCCTCCCAGAGACCCCCCAGCCCCCTCCCCAAACCCCCCAGACCCCAGAGCCCCCTCCCCAAACCCCCCCAGACCCCTCCTGGGATCCATCCCAGCCCCCCAGAGCCCCCTCCCCAAACCCCCCAGACCCCAGAGACCCCTCCCCAGCCCCCCCAGCCCCCTCCCCAGCCCCCAGAGCCCCATCCCCAACCCCAGAGACCCCTCCCCAAACCCCCCAGATCCCAAAGCCCCCTCCCCAAACCCCCCAGATCCCAAAGCCCCCTCCTCACCCCAGAGACCCCTCCCCAAACCCCCCAGACCCCTCCCCAAAACCCCCAAACCCCCCCGAGCCCCCTCCCAAACCCCAGAGCCCCCTCCCCAAACCCCCCAGCCCCCAGAGCCCCCTCCCCACCCCAGAGCCCCCTCCTCACCTGCAGGGAGGGGTTCAGGGTCACTCTCTTCAGCACTTTCTTCTTGTGCTCGTTGAGGATCCCGTCGATTTTCCGCATGGGGGGCAGGTACAGCTCATCTGGGGGGTCACAGGGGGTTTTGGGGTGATTCCGGGGATTTTGGGGTTTTTTTTGGGGTGATCGCCACATCTTTCCAGTTTTTTGGGGGTTTTTTTGGGGGGTTTCTTTGGGTGTTTTTTTGTTTTTTTTCGGGTTTTTTTGGGGTGATGCCCACAATTCTTGGGTTTTTTTGGATATTTTTTGAGGTTTTTTTTTTTGAGCTTTTTTGGGGTGATCCCTGCGTTTTTTTGAGCTTTTTTGGGGTGATCCCTGCGGTTTTTGGGGGTGATTTTGGAGCAATCCCTGCGGTTTTTTTGGGGTGTTTTTTTAGGTTGTTCCCCATGTTTTTTGGGGCAATCCCCACAAGTTTTGGGGTTTTTTTGGGGTGTTCCCCACGTTTTTTTGGGTGTTTTTTGGGTCATTCCCACATGCTTTTTGGGGTGTTTTTTGGGTTGTTGCCCACATGTTCTGGGGTGTTTTTTGGGGTGATCCCTGTGGTTTTTTAAGGTTTTTTTGGGAGATCCCTGTGGTTTTTTAGGATTTTTTTGGGGGAGATCCCCGTCGATTTTTAAATTTTTTTGGGGTGATCCCCGTGGTTTTTTGGGTTTTTTTTGGGGTGATCCCCGTGGTTTTTTAAGGTTTTTTTGGGGCAATCCCCACATGTTTTTGGGGTGTTTTTTGGGGTGATCCCCGTGGTTTTTTAGGATTTTTTTGGGGTGATCCCCGTGGTTTTTTAGGATTTTTTTTGGGAAATCCCCGTGGTTTTTTGGGGTGTTTTTTGGGGAGATCCCTGTGGATTTTTAAGATTTTTTTGGGGTGATCCCCGTGGATTTTTAGGATTTTTTTGGGGGTGATCCCTGTGGTTTTTTAGGATTTTTTTTGGGAAATCCCCGTGGATTTTTGGGGTGTTTTTTGGGGCAATCCCCACAGTTTTTGGGGTGTTTTTTGGGGAGATCCCCGTGGTTTTTTAGGATTTTTTTGGGGTGATCCCCGTGGTTTTTTGGGGCGATCCCCGCGGATTTTTGGGTTTTTTTTGGGGCAATCCCCACAGTTTTTGGGGTGTTTTTTGGGGAGATCCCCGGGGTTTTTTAAGATTTTTTTGGGGTGATCCCCATGGTTTTTTAAGGTTTTTTTGGGGCAATCCCCACAGTTTTCGGGGTGTTTTTTGGGGTGATCCCCGTGGTTTTTTGGGGTGATCCCCGCGGATTTTTGGGGTTTTTTTGGGGCAATCCCCACAGTTTTTGGGGTGTTTTTTGGGGTGATCCCCGTGGTTTTTTAGGATTTTTTTGGGGTGATCCCTGTGGGTTTTTAGGATTTTTTTGGGGAGATCCCTGTGGATTTTTAGGATTTTTTTGGGGAGATCCCCGTGGTTTTTTGGGGTGTTTTTTGGGGAGATCCCTGTGGTTTTTTAAGATTTTTTTGGGGTGATCCCTGTGGTTTTTTGGGGTGATCCCCACGGATTTTTGGGGTTTTTTTGGGGCAATCCCCACAGTTTTTGAGGTGTTTTTTAGGGTGATCCCTGTGGTTTTTTAAGATTTTTTTGGGGAGATCCCCGTGGTTTTTTAGGATTTTTTTGGGGTGATCCCCGTGGTTTTTTGGGGTGATCCCCGCGGATTTTTGGGGTTTTTTTGGGGCAATCCCCACAGTTTTTGGGGTGTTTTTTGGGGTGATCCCCGTGGTTTTTTAGGATTTTTTTGGGGTGATCCCTGTGGGTTTTTAGGATTTTTTTGGGGAGATCCCTGTGGATTTTTAGGATTTTTTTGGGGAAATCCCTGTGGTTTTTTGGGGTGATCCCCGCGGATTTTTGGGGTTTTTTTGGGGCAATCCCCACATGTTTTTGAGGTTTTTTTTGGGGTGATCCCTGTGGTTTTTTAGGATTTTTTTGGGGTGATCCCCGGGGTTTTTTAGGATTTTTTTGGGGAAATCCCCGTGGTTTTTTGGGGTGTTTTTTGGGGAGATCCCCGTGGTTTTTTAAGATTTTTTTGGGGTGATCCCCGTGGTTTTTTAGGGTGATCCCCGCGGATTTTTAAGATTTTTTTGGGGTGATCCCCGTGGTTTTTTGGGGTGTTTTTTGGGGTGATCCCCGTGGTTTTTTAAGATTTTTTTGGGGAGATCCCCGTGGATTTTTAAGATTTTTTTGGGGTGATCCCCGCGGATTTTTAAGATTTTTTGGGGGTGATCCCCATGGATTTTTGGGGTTTTTTTGGGGCAATCCCCACAGTTTTTGGGGTGTTTTTTGGGGAGATCCCTGTGGATTTTTAAGATTTTTTTGGGGTGATCCCCGTGGTTTTTTAGGATTTTTTTGTGGAGATCCCCGTGGTTTTTTAAGATTTTTTTGGGGTGATCCCCGTGGTTTTTTAAGATTTTTTTGGGGTGATCCCTGTGGTTTTTTAAGATTTTTTTGGGGTGATCCCTGTGGTTTTTTAAGATTTTTTTGGGGTGATCCCCGTGGTTTTTTAAGATTTTTTGGGGTGATCCCTGTGGTTTTTTGGGGTGATCCCCGTGGTTTTTTAGGATTTTTTTAGGGTGATCCCTGGGGATTTTTAAGATTTTTTTGGGGTGATCCCTGTGGTTTTTTGGGGTGATCCCCGCGGATTTTTGGGGTTTTTTTGGGGCAATCCCCACAGTTTTTGGGGTGTTTTTTGGGGAGATCCCCGTGGTTTTTTAAGATTTTTTGGGGTGATCCCCGTGATTTTTGGGGTTTTTTTGGGGCGATCCCCACAGTTCTTTGGGGTGATCCCTACACATTTCGGGGTGGTTTTTTTTGGGGTGTTTTTTTTGGGTTGTTCCCCACGTTTTGGGGTGGTTTTTTGGGGTGTTTTTTGGGGTGATCCCCGCGGATTTTTGGGGTGTTTTTTGGGGTGATCCCTGCAGTTTTTGGGGTATTTTTTTGGGTTGTTCCCCACATGTTTTTGGGGTGGTTTTTTGGCTCATTCCCCCCATTTTTCAGGCCGTATTTTTATTTTTTCGGGGTTCGCCTCTCACCGTTGGTGTCCTCCAGGGCCTGGATCATGTCGGGGTCCAGGGCGGTGCTGACCAACATCTCCACGTAGCTGCGGTACATCTCCTTCATCGCCCTCGTGTTCAGCAGCCGCCCCGGCGGGGCCCGCTCTGCACCACAGGACACGCCCCTTTAAGGGAGGGGCCACGCCCAAAGAGCCCCGCCCACAACGGGACAATGCAGCCCCTCCCCCCTGCCGGCACTGGGGAGGGGCGGGGAAAAGGAGCGCGGCGCCTTTAAGGGAGGGACACGCCCCTTTAAGAGAGCCACGCCCCTTTCATAGACGGCCACACCCCTTTAAATGAGTTGTATCACTTTAAGGGATGGCCACGCCCCTTTAAAGGAGGGACATGCCCCTTTAAGAGAGCCACGCCCCTTTAAAGGAGAGCCACGCCCCTTTCACAGAAGGCCACGCCCCTTTAAATGAGTTGTATCACTTTAAGGGATGGCCACGCCCCTTTAAAGGAGGGACACGCCCCTTTAAGAGACCCATGCCCCCTTTAAAGGAGCAGTATCACTTTAAGGGATGGCCACGCTCATTTAAAGGAGTGATATCACTTTAAGGGGTGGCCACGCCCCTTTGGGGAAGGCCACGCCCCTTTAAAGGGGTTATATCACTTTACGGGATGGCCACGCCCCTTTAAGAGAGCCACGCCCCTTTAAAGGAGAGCCACGCCCCTTTAAATTAGTTGTATCACTTTAAGGGATGACCACGCCCCTTTAAAGGAGAGCCACGCCCCTTTTGGGGAAGGTCACGCCCCTTTAAAGGAGTTATATCACTTTAAGGGATGGCCACACCCCTTTGGGGAAAGCCACACCCCTTTAAAGGGGTTATGGTGTTTTAAGGGGTGGCCACATCCCTTTAAGGGATGGCCACGCCCCCTTAAGGGAGGGCCACGCCCCTTTTCAGGGTTCTCACCTCAAATTTTAGGGTCCCCTCCCCAAATTCCCGGTTCCCTCCCCAAATGTCACCTCCCCCTCCCCAAATTCCGGGTTCCTTCCCCAAATCCTCATCCCCCATCCCAAATCCCCCTCCCCAAATCCGTCATCCCAAATCCTGATCCCCCTCCCCAAATCCCCCCTCCTCCAATCTCCCCCTCCCCAAACCCCCCTCCCCAAATCCCCCTTACTAAATCCTGATCCCCCATCCCAAATCCCCCTCCCCAAATCCCCATTCCCTCCCCAAATCCCTCTCCCCAAATCCCCCCAAATCCCCCTCCCCAAATCTCACCTCCCTCTCCCCAAATTCCCTCAAATCCCTCATCCCAAATCCTGATCCCCCTCCCCAAATCTCACCTCCCCCTCCCCAAATCCCCCCAAATCCCCCCAAATTCCCCCTCCCCCTCCCCAAATCCCCCCAAATTCCCCCAAATCCCCCTCCCCCAATCTCCCCTCCCCCAATCTCCCCCTCCCCAATCCCCCCTCATCTCCCCTCACCCTCCTCGCTCTGGGGGTCCGGGCTGGATTCCGACTCCGACGTCGTCGCCGCCTCCTTCAGCCACTTTTTCCTCTTCTTGGGGGGCGGCTCCGCCTTCACTTTGGGGGGCTTGGCTTTGGATTTGGGGGGTCCGGGGGGGGCCCCGGGGGGGCCCCGCGGCCGGCGCGGGGGGGGGAGGGGCGGGCTCGTTTTTGGGGGGTTTCTCTGCTTTTTGGGGTTTTTCAGGTTTGGGGTTTTTTTCGGCTTTTTGGGGTTTTTCGGCTTTTTGGGATTTCTCCGGGGGGTCGGCTCTGGGGGGGGGAGGGGGGTTTGGGGGCGCTGGGTTTGGGGTGGTTTTGTCTCCTGGGGGAGGGGAGAGAAAGGGTTAAATGAGGGGGGGGGTGGGGTTCAGGTGTCCCCAAGGTGTCCCCAAAGTGTCCCCAGGTGTGTCCAGGTGTGTCCAGGTGTCCCCAAGGTGTGTCCAGGTGTCCCAAGGTGTCCCCAAGGTGTGTCCAGGTGTGTCCAGGTGTGTCCCCAAGGTGTCCCCAGGTGTGTCCAGGTGTCCCCAAAGTGTCCCCAAGGTGTGTCCAGGTGTGTCCAGGTGTGTCCAGGTAATTCCAAGTGTCCCCAAATCATTCCAGGTGTGTCCCAAGGTCTGTCCAGGTGTCCCCAGGTGTGCCCTCAGACCCCCCCAGGTGTCCCCATCTGTCCCCAGGTGTCCCCAGATGTGTCCCCAGCTGTCCCCAGGTGTGTTCAGGTGTCCCCAGCTGTCCCCAGCTGTCCCCAGGTGTGTCCCCAGGTGTGTCCAGGTGTCCCCAAGGTGTCCCCAGGTGTCCCCAAGGTGTCCCCAGCTGTCCCCAGGTGTGTCCTCAGACCCCCCCAGGTGATTCCAGGTGTGTCCAGGTGTTCCCAAAGTGTCCCCAGGGTGTGTCCAGGTGTGTCCTCAGACCCCCCCAGGTGTCCCCAAGTGCTCCCAGGTGTCCCCAGGTGTCCCCAAGGTGTCCCCAGGAGTGCCCAGATGCCTTCAGGTGTGGCTCCAGATGTGCCCCAGGTGATTCCAGGTGTGTCCAGGTGTGTCCAGGTGTCCCCAGCTGTCCTCAGGTGTCCCCAAGGTGTGTCCAGGTGTCCCCAGGTGTCCCCAAGGTGTGTCCAGGTAATTCCAAGTGGCCCCAAATCATTCCAGGTGTGTCCCCAGCTGTCCCCAGGTGTCCCCAGGTGTCCCCAGGTGTCCCCAAGGTGTGTTCAGGTGATTCCAGGTGTCCCCAGCTGTCCCCAGGTGTGTCCAGGTGTCCCCAGGTGTCCCCAAGGTGTCCCCAGGTGTCCCCAGGTGTCCCCAGGTGTCCCCAGGAGTGCCCAGATGCCCTCAGGTGTGGCTCCAGATGTGCCCCAGGTGATTCCAGGTGTGTCCAGGTGTCCCCAAGGTTTCCCCAGGTGTCCCCAAAGTGTCCCCAAGGTGTGTCCAGGTGTGTCCAGGTAATTCCAAGTGTCCCCAAATCATTCCAGGTGTGTCCCCAGCTGTCCCCAGGTGTCCCCAGGTGTGTCCAGGTGTCCCCAGCTGTCCCCAAGTGCTCCCAGGTGTGCCCAAGGTGTCCCCAGGTGTCCCCAGGTGTCCCCAGGTGTGTCCCAGGTGTCCCCAAGGTGTCCCCAAGGTGTCCCCAGGTGTCTCCAGGTGTCCCCAGCCCCCCCAGGTGTCCCCAGGTGTCCCCAGGTGTCCCCAGGTGTCCCCAGCTGTCCCCAAGGTGTGTCCCCAGGTGTCCCCAGGTGTGTCCAGGTGTCCCCAGGTGTCCCCAGGTGTCCCCAGGTGTCCCCAGGTGTGTCCCCAGCTGTCCCCAGGTGATTCCAGCTGTCCCCAGGTGTCCCCAGGTGTCCCCAGCTGTCCCCAGATGTCCCCAGGTGTGTCCCCAGCTGTCCCCAGGTCATTCCAGGTGCCCCCAGGTGTCCCCAGCTGTCCCCAGCTGTCCCCAAGGTGTCCCCAGGTGATTCCAGCTGTCCCCAGGTGTCCCCAGGTGTCCCCAGCTGTCCCCAGCTGTCCCCAGGTGTCCCCAGGTGTCCCCAGCTGTCCCCAGGTGTCCCCAAGGTGTCCCCAGGTGTGTCCCTCACCTGAGGGCCAGTGGGCGGTGCCAGGGTTTCCGGGAACACACCCTCACGTAATCCTTCTTGTTGACGTTCTCCAGGAACTTCACGTACAGCCGCTGGTACCGGTGCTTGGCGTCCCCAAAATATCCCAGGTACTGCGGAGGGGTGGAAAAGGGGCTCAGGGGGACCCCAAAAACCACCAAAATCACCCCAAAATACCCCAGGGACCCCAAAATCCCCAAAAATCCACCCCAAAATAACAAAAATCCACCCCAAAATACCAAAAAATCCATCCCAAAATACCTGAAATATCCCAAATTCACCCCAAAATATCCCAGGTACTGTGGAGGGGTGGAAAAGGAGATCGGGGGACCCCAAAAACCACCAAAATTACCCCAAAATACCCCAGGGACCCCAAAATCCCCAAAAATCCACCCCAAAATCCCCAAAATCCACCCCAAAATAACAAAAATCTACCCCAAAATATCCCAAATCCACCCCAAAATATCCCAGGTACTGTGGGGGGGTGGGGAAGGGGCTCAGGGGGACCCCAAAAACCCCCAAAATCACCTCAGGGACCCCAAAATCCCCAAAAATCCACCCAAAAATACCCCAGGGACCCCAAAATACCAAAAAATCCATCCCAAAATACCTGAAATACCCCAAATCCACCCCAAAATATCCCAGGTACTGCAGAGGGGAGGAAAAGGGGCTCAGGGGGACCCCAAAAACCACCAAAATCACCCCAAAATACCCCAGGGACCCCAAAATCCCCAAAAATCCACCCCAAAATAACAAAAATAACAAAAATCCACCCCAAAATAACAAAAATCTACCCCAAAATATCCCAAATTCACCCCAAAATATCCCAGGTACTGCGGAGGGGAGGGCAGGGGGCTCAGGGGGACCCCAAAAACCACCAAAATCACCCCAAAATACCCCAGGGACCCCAAAATCCCCAAAAATCCACCCCAAAATAACAAAAATCCCCAAAAATCCACCCCAAAATACCAAAAAATCCATCCCAAAATACCTGAAATAGCCCAAATCCACCCCAAAATACCCCAAATTCACCCCAAAATATCCCAGGTACTGTGGAGGGGTGGGAAAGGGGCTCAGGGGGACCCCAAAAACCACCAAAATCACCCCAAAATACCCCAGGGACCCCAAAATCCCCAAAAATCCACCCCAAAATCCCCAAAATCCACCCCAAAATAACAAAAATCTACCCCAAAATATCCCAAATTCACCCCAAAATATCCCAGGTACTGCAGAGGGGAGGGCAGGGGGCTCAGGGGGACCCCAAAAACCACCAAAATCACCCCAAAATACCCCAGGGACCCCAAAATCCCCAAAAATCCACCCAAAAATACCCCAGGGACCCCAAAATAACAAAAATCTACCCCAAAATATCCCAAATCCACCCCAAAATATCCCAAATCCACCCCAAAATATCCCAGGTACTGTGGAGGGGTGGGGAAGGGGCTCAGGGGGACCCCAAAAACCCCCAAAATCACCTCAGGGACCCCAAAATCCCCAAAAATCCACCCAAAAATACCCCAGGGACCCCAAAATCCCCAAAATCCACCCCAAAATAACAAAAATTCCCATCAAAATAACAAAAATCCACCCCAAAATAACAAAAATCTACCCCAAAATCCCCAAAATCCACCCCAAAATAACAAAAATACCCCAAATCCACCCCAAAATAGGCCAAAATCACCCCAAAATACCCCAGGGACCCCAAAATCCCCAAAAATCCACCCCAAAATAACAAAAATTCCCACCAAAATAACAAAAATCCACCCCAAATCCACCCCAAAATAGCCCAAATCCACCCCAAAATACCCCAAATCCACCCCAAAATATCCCAAAATCACCCCAAAATATCCCAAAATCACCCCAAAATAGCCCAGGGACCCCAAAATCCCCAAAAATCCACCCCAAAATATCAAAAATAACAAAAATTCCCACCAAAATACCAAAAAATCCATCCCAAAATACCCGAAATATCCCAAAATATCCCAAATTCACCCCAAAATATCCCAGGTACTGCGGAGGGGTGGAAAAGGAGATCAGGGGGACCCCAAAAACCCCCAAAATTACCCCAAAATCACCCCAGGGACCCCAAAATCCCCAAAAATCCACCCCAAAATAACAAAAATAAAAATTCCCACCAAAATATCTCAAATCCACCCCAAAATATCCCAAATCCACCCCAAAATACCCCAAATTCACCCCAAAATATCCCAGGTACTGCGGAGGGGTGGAAAAGGGGCTCAGGGGGACCCCAAAAACCACCAAAATCACCCCAGGGACCCCAAAATCCCCAAAAATCCCCCCAAAAACCCCCCAAAATCACCCCAAAATCATCCCCCTATTTTTGGGGTCCCCCCAGTATTTTTGGGGTCCCCCCAGGTGTTTTTGGGGTGTTTTTTTGGGGGTGTTTTTTGTGGGTGTTTTTTGGGGTGTTTTTGGGGTATTTTTGGGGTATTTTTGGGTGTTTTTGGGGCATTTTTGGGGTACTTTTGGGGTGTTTTTTGGGTGTTTTTGGGGTATTTTTGGGGTATTTTTGGGGTGTTTTTCAGGGGGTGTTTTTGGGGTCCCCCCGGTATTTTTGGGGTGTTTTTTGGGGTGTTTTTGGGGTGTTTTTTGGGGTGTTTTTGGGGTATTTTTGGGGTGTTTTTGGGGTGTTTTTCAGGGGGTGTTTTTGGGGTGTTTTTGGGGTATTTTTGGGGTCCCCCCGGGTGTTTTTGGGGTGTTTTTTGGGTGTTTTTGGGGTATTTTTGGGGTGTTTTTGGGGTGTTTTTGGGGTCCCCCCGGTGGTTTTTGGGGTCCCCCCGGTGGTTTTTGGGGTGTTTTTGGGGGTGTTTTTTCTGGGTGTTTTTGGGGTGTTTTTGGGGTATTTTTGGGGTGTTTTTGGGGTGTTTTTTTGGGCTGGTTTTGGGGTATTTTTGGGGTATTTTTGGTGTATTTTTGGTGTATTTTCGGGGTGTTTTTGGGGTATTTTTGGGGTGTTTTTGGGGTGTATTTTTGGGGTATTTTTGGGGTGTTTTTGGGGTGTTTTTGGGGTATTTTTGGGGTGTTTTTGGGGTGTTTTTGGGGTATTTTTGGGGTGTTTTTGGGGTATTTTTGGGGTGTTTTTGGGGTGTTTTTGGGGTGTTTTTGGGGTGTTTTTCAGGGGGTGTTTTTGGGGTCCCCCCGGGTATTTTTGGGGTGTTTTTGGGGTATTTTTGGGGTGTTTTTGGGGTATTTTTGGGGTGTTTTTTGGGGTATTTTTGGGGTGTTTTTGGGGTATTTTTGGGGTATTTTTTGGGTGTTTTTGGGGTGTTTTTGGGGTATTTTTGGGGTATTTTTTGGGTGTTTTTGGGGTGTTTTTGGGGTGTTTTTTTGGGTATTTTTGGGGTCCCCCCCGGTTATTTTTAGGGTCCCTCTGGGTGGTTTTTGGGGTCCCCCCGGGTGTTTTTGGGGTCCCCTGGGTGTTTTTGGGGTCCCCCTGGGTGGTTTTTGGGGTGTTTTTTGGGGTCTCCCTGGCAGTTTTTGAGTTCTCTTGGTGTTTTTGGGGGTGGTTTTTTGGGGGTATTTTTTAGGGGTGTTTTTGGGGTCCCCCCAGGTATTTTTGGGGTCCCCCTGGTGTTTTTTGTGATGTTTTTTGGGGTTCCCAGTGGTTTTTGGGGTGTTTTTTGGGGTCCCCCCGGTGTTTTTTTGGGGTGTTTTTTTGGGGTATTTTTGGGGTCCCCCTGGGTTTTTTTGGGGTGTTTTTTGGGTATTTTTGGGGTGTTTTTGGGGTATTTTTGGGGTGTTTTTGGGGTGTATTTTTGGGGTATTTTTTGTGGGTGTTTTTTGGGGTGTTTTTGGGGTCCCCCCGGTGGTTTTGGGGTGTTTTTGGGGGTGTTTTTGGGGTGTTTTTGGGGTATTTTTGGGGTGTTTTTGGGGTATTTTTTGGGGTATTTTTGGGGTATTTTTGGGGTGTTTTTGGGGTGTTTTTGGGGTGTTTTTGGGGTGTTTTTGGGGTATTTTTGGGGTATTTTTGGGGTGTTTTTGGGGTATTTTTGGGGTATTTTTTGGGTGTTTTTGGGGTGTTTTTGGGGTGTTTTTTTGGGTATTTTTGGGGTCCCCCCCGGTTATTTTTAGGGTCCCTCTGGGTGGTTTTTGGGGTCCCCCCGGGTGTTTTTGGGGTCCCCTGGGTGTTTTTGGGGTCCCCCTGGGTATTTTTGGGGTCCCCCTGGGTGGTTTTTGGGGTGTTTTTTGGGGTCTCCCTGGCAGTTTTTGAGTTCTCTTGGTGTTTTTGGGGGTGGTTTTTTTGGGGTATTTTTTAGGGGTGTTTTTTTGGGGTCCCCCGGGTATTTTTGGGGTGTTTTTGGGGTGTTTTTGGGGTGTTTTTGGGGTATTTTTGGGGTGGTTTTGGGGTGTTTTTGGGGTGTTTTTGGGGTATTTTTGGGGTGGTTTTGGGGTATTTTTTGGTGTATTTTTAGGGTATTTTTGGGGTGTTTTTGGGGTATTTTTTGGGTGTTTTTGGGGTGTTTTTGGGGTATTTTTGGGGTGGTTTTGGGGTATTTTTTGGGGTGTTTTTGGGGTGTTTTTGGGGTGTTTTTGGGGTATTTTTGGGGTGTTTTTTTGGGGTGTTTTTGGGGTGTTTTTGGGGTATTTTTGGGGTGTTTTTGGGGTATTTTTGGGGTCCCCACTCACGTTGCTGGTGGCGCAGAATTGCCGTTGTCCGTCCTTGATTTCGGGGGTGAATTTTTGCAGCAGAGCTTTCTGCACCCTCCAGATCGGGGGCGGCTCCCGACCCGTCTGCAGAGCCAGCTGGGGGGAAATTCGGGGGGTCCTGAACCCCAAAAATTCACCCCAAATCCCCCCCAAATCTCCCAGACTGAGACCCCTCCCCAAAATTATAGAGACCCCCAAAATCCCCCCCAAATCCCTCAAAACCTCTCAAATTCCCCCAAAATTCCCCCCAAATTCCTCAAAACCCCCCAAATCCCCCCAAAAATGGGGTTTTGGGGGGTCCTGAACCCCAAAAATTCACCCCAAATCCCCCCCAAATCCCCCAGACCGAGACCCCTCCCCAAAATTACAGAGACCCCCAAAATCCCCCCAAAATCCTCCTAAAATCCCTCAAAATCCTCCCAAAATCCCTCAAAATTCCCCCCAAATTTCCCCAAAAAATGAGGTTTTGGGGGGTCCTGAACCCCAAAGATTCACCCCAAATCCCCCCCAAATGCCCAGAGTGAGACCCCTCCCCAAAATTACAGAGACCCCCAAAATCCCCCCCAGAATCCCTCAAAATTGCCCCAAAATCCCTCAAAATTCCCCCCAAATCCCCCCAAAAATGGGGTTTTGGGGGGTCCTGAACCCCAAAACTTCACCCCAAATCCCCCCCAAATTCCCCAGACCGAGACCCCTCCCCAAAATTATAGAGACCCCCAAAATCCCCCCCAAAATCCCCCCCAAATCCTTCCAAAATCCCCCCAAAATCCCCCTCAAAACCTCTCAAATTCCCCCAAAATTCCCCCCAAATTCCTCAAAACCCCCCAAATCTCCCCAAAAATGGGGTTTTGGGGGGTAAAAAATGGGGTTTTGGGGGGTCCTGAACCCCAAAAATTCACCCAAAATCCCCCCAAATCCCCCAGACCGAGACCCCTCCCCAAAATTATAGAGACCCCCAAAATCCCCCTCAAAACCTCTCAAATTCCCCCAAAATTCCTCAAAACCCCATAAATTCCCCCAAAAATGGGGTTTTGGGGGGTCCTGAACCCCAAAATTCACCCCAAATCCCCCCAAATCCCCCAGACTGAGACCCCTCCCCAAAATTATAGAGACCCCCAAAATCCCCCCCAAATCCTTCCAAAATCCCCCCAAAATCCCCCTCAAAACCTCTCAAATTCCCCCAAAATTCCCCCCAAATTCCTCAAAACCCCCCAAATCCCCCCAAAAATGGGGTTTTGGGGGGTCCTGAACCCCAAAAATTCACCCCAAATCCCCCCCAAATCCCCCAGAGTGAGACCCCTCCCCAAAATTACAGAGACCCCCAAAATCCTCCTCAAATTCCTCCCAAAATCCCCCCCAAAATCCCCCAAAATTCCTCAAAATTCCCCTCAAAAGTTCCCTCCCAGTTCCCTTCAGTCCCTTCCCAGTCCCTCCCAGTTCCCTCCCAGTTCCATCCCAGTGCCCCCCACTCACTCCCAGTCTGTCCCAGTCCATCCCAGTTCCATCCAGTCCCTTCCCAGTCTGTCCCAGTCCCTCCCAGTGCCCCCCACGGTCTCCCAGTTCCCTCCCAGTTCCCTCCCAGTGCCCCCCACTCACTCCCAGTCTGTCCCAGTTCCCTCCCAGTTCCCTCCAGTCCCTTCCCAGTCCCTCCCAGTGCCCTCCAGTCTCCCAGTTCCCTCCCAGTTCTATCCCAGCGCCCCCCACTCCTTCTCCAGTCTGTCCCAGTCCCTCCCAGTGCCCCCCACTCCCCTCCCAGTTCCATCCCAGTGCCCCCCACTCATTCCCAGTCTGTCCCAGAGCCCCCCACTCCCCTCCCAGTGCCCCCCACGGTCTCCCAGTTCCCTCCCAGTTCCTCCTCACTCCCTCCCAGTTCCATCCCAGTCCCACTCGCTCCCCTCCCAGTGTCCCCCACTCACTCCCAGTCTGTCCCAGTCCCTCCCAGTTCCATCCAGTCCCTTCCCAGTCTGTCCCAGTTCCATCCCAGTGCCCCCCACTCCCTTTGAGTGCCCCCCAGTCCCTCCCAGTCTGTCCCAGTCCCTCCCAGTTCCCTTCAGTCCCTTCCCGGTCTGTCCCAGTCCCTCCCAGTACCACTCGCTCCCCTCCCAGTGCCCCCCACTCCCCTCCCAGTCTGTCCCAGTCCCTCCCACAGTCTCCCAGCTCCCTCCCAGTTTCCTCCAGTCCCTTCCCAGTCTGTCCCACTCCCCTCCCAGTGCCCCTCACTTCCTCCCAGTTCCCTCCCAGTTCCATCTCAGTGCCTCTCACTCATCTCCAGTCCCTCCCACTCCCCTCCCGATGCCCCCCACTCACTCCCAGTCCCTCCCAGTGCCCTCCCAGTTCCATCCCAGTGGCTCCCACTCAATTCCTGAGCCCCCCAGACCCCCCCAAACCCCCCCAGATCGCCCCCATCCCCACCTTCAGCGCGGGGATATCCTCCACCCGCACCATGAACTCGTCCCTCTCCCTGAAGATCCCCTCTCCCCCCAGAGACCCCCACTCACTCCCAGTCTGTCCCAGTCCCTCCCAGTTCCATCCAGTCCCTTCCCAGTCCCTCCCAGTTCCATCCAGTCCCTTCCCAGTCTGTCCCAGTTCCCTCCCAGTGCCCCCCCACTCCCCTCCCAGTTCCCTCCCAGTGCCTTCCACTCATTCCCAGTCCCTCCCCAGTCCCCCCACTCACTCCCAGTCTGTCCCAGTCCCTCCCACTCCCCTCCCAGTGCCCACCACTCACTCCCAGTTCCCTCCCACTCCCTCTCCAGTCTGTCCCAGTCCCTCCCAGTGCCCCCAGCCCCCCCACCCCCACCTTCAGCGCGGGGATATCCTCCACCCGCACCACGAACTCGTCCCTCTCCCTGAAGATTCCCTCTCCCCCCAGACCCCCCTCTCCCCCCAGTGCCCCCCACTCACTCCCAGTCTGTCCCAGTCCCTCCCAGTTCCATCCAGTCCCTTCCCAGTCTGTCCCAGTCCCTCCCAGTGCCCCCCACTCAATCCCAGACCCCTCCAAACCCCCCAAATCGCCCCCAGACCCCCCCCAAAAGCCCCCCAGACCCCCCCAATCACCTTCAGCGCGGGGATATCCTCCACCCGCACCACGAACTCGTCCCTCTCCCTGAAGATTCCCTCTCCCCCACTCTCCTCCCAGAGACCCCCACTCAATCCCAGACCCCCCAAATCACCCCCAGACCCCCCAAAAGCCCCCCAGACCCCCCAAAATCGCCCCCAGACCCCCCCAATCACCTTCAGCGCGGGGATATCCTCCACCCGCACCACGAACTCGTCCCTCTCCCTGAAGATTCCCTCTCCCCCCGGAGACCCCCACTCACTCCCAGTCTGTCCCAGTCCCTCCCAGCGCCCCCCACTCAATCCCAGACCCCCCCCAGACCCCCCCAAATCCCCCCAGACCCCCCCAATCACCTTCAGCGCGGGGATATCCTCCACCCGCACCACGAACTCGTCCCTCTCCCTGAAGATCCCCTCTCCCCCGCTCTCCTCCCAGTGCCCCCCACTCACTCCCAGTCTGTCCCAGTCCCTCCCAGTGCCCCCCACTCAATCCCAGACCCCTCCAAACCCCCCAAATCGCCCCCAGACCCCCCCAAAAGCCCCCCAGACCCCCCCAATCACCTTCAGCGCAGGGATATCCTCCACCCGCACCACGAACTCGTCCCTCTCCCTGAAGATTCCCTCTCCCCCGCTCTCCTCCCAGAGACCCCCACTCACTCCCAGTCTGTCCCAGTTCCCTCCCAGTTCAGTCCCTTCCCAGTCCCTCCCAGTGCCCCTCACTCGCTCCCAGAGCCCCCCAGACCCCCCCAAACCCCCCCAGATCGCCCCCAACCCCACCTTCAGCGCGGGGATATCCTCCACCCGCACCACGAACTCGTCCCTCTCCCTGAAGATGCCCTCTCCCCCGCTCTCCTCCTCGTCGCTGGTATCCCTCTCCCCCCAGATCCCCCTCTCCCCCCAGAGCCCCCCACTGCCCCCAGACCCCCCCAAACCCCCCCAGACCCCCCCAATCACCTTCAGCGCGGGGATATCCTCCACCCGCACCACGAACTCGTCCCTCTCCCTGAAGATTCCCTCTCCCCCCGGAGACCCCCACTCACTCCCAGTCTGTCCCAGTCCCTCCCAGTTCCATCCAGTCCCTTCCCAGTCCCTCCCAGTTCCCTCCCAGTTCCATCCCAGTACCCATCACTCCCCTCCCAGTGCCCCCCACTCAATCCCAGTCTGTCCCAGGGCCCTTTCAGTCTGTCCCAGTCCCTCCCAGTTCCCTCCCAGAGCCCCCCACTCCTTCTCCAGTCTGTCCCAGTCCCTCCCAGTGCCCCCAGACCCCCCCAATCACCTTCAGTGCGGGGATATCCTCCACCCGCACCACGAACTCGTCCCTCTCCCTGAAGATTCCCTCTCCCCCGCTCTCCTCCCAGAGACCCCCACTCACTCCCAGTGCCCCCCACTCACTCCCAGTCTGTCCCAGTCCCTCCCAGTTCCATCCAGTCCCTTCCCAGTCTGTCCCAGTTCCATCCCAGTGCCCCCCACTCCCTTTGAGTGCCCCCCAGTCCCTCCCAGTCTGTCCCAGTTCCCTCCCAGTACCACTCGCTCCCCTCCCAGTGCCCCCCACTCCCCTCCCAGTCTGTCCCAGTCCCTCCCACAGTCTCCCAGCTCCCTCCCAGTTTCCTCCAGTCCCTTCCCAGTCTGTCCCACTCCCCTCCCAGTGCCCCTCACTTCCTCCCAGTTCCCTCCCAGTTCCATCTCAGTGCCTCTCACTCATCTCCAGTCCCTCCCACTCCCCTCCCGATGCCCCCCACTCACTCCCAGTCCCTCCCAGTGCCCTCCCAGTTCCATCCCAGTGGCTCCCACTCAATTCCTGAGCCCCCCAGACCCCCCAAACCCCCCCAGACCGCCCCCATCCCCACCTTCAGTGCGGGGATATCCTCCACCCGCACCACGAACTCGTCCCTCTCCCTGAAGATCCCCTCTCCCCCCAGAGACCCCCACTCACTCCCAGTCTGTCCCAGTCCCTCCCAGTTCCATCCAGTCCCTTCCCAGTCCCTCCCAGTTCCATCTAGTCCCTTCCCAGTCTGTCCCAGTTCCCTCCCAGTGCCCCCCCACTCCCCTCCCAGTTCCCTCCCAGTGCCTTCCACTCATTCCCAGTCCCTCCCCAGTCCCCCCACTCACTCCCAGTCTGTCCCAGTCCCTCCCACTCCCCTCCCAGTGCCCACCACTCACTCCCAGTTCCCTCCCACTCCCTCTCCAGTCTGTCCCAGTCCCTCCCAGTGCCCCCAGCCCCCCCACCCCCACCTTCAGCGCGGGGATATCCTCCACCCGCACCACGAACTCGTCCCTCTCCCTGAAGATTCCCTCTCCCCCCAGACCCCCCTCTCCCCCCAGTGCCCCCCACTCACTCCCAGTCTGTCCCAGTCCCTCCCAGTTCCATCCAGTCCCTTCCCAGTCTGTCCCAGTCCCTCCCAGTGCCCCCCACTCAATCCCAGACCCCTCCAAACCCCCCAAATCGCCCCCAGACCCCCCCCAAAAGCCCCCCAGACCCCCCCAATCACCTTCAGTGCGGGGATATCCTCCACCCGCACCACGAACTCGTCCCTCTCCCTGAAGATCCCCTCTCCCCCGCTCTCCTCCCAGAGACCCCCACTCAATCCCAGACCCCCCAAATCACCCCCAGACCCCCCCAAAAGCCCCCCAGACCCCCCAAAATCGCCCCCAGACCCCCCCAATCACCTTCAGCGCGGGGATATCCTCCACCCGCACCACGAACTCGTCCCTCTCCCTGAAGATCCCCTCTCCCCCGCTCTCCTCCTCGTCGCTGGTATCCCTCTTCCCCCAGATCCCCCTCTCCCCCCAGAGCCCCCCAAAGCCCCCCAGACCCCCCCAGACCCCCCCAGATCGCCCCCATCCCCACCTTCAGCGCGGGGATATCCTCCACCCGCACCACGAACTCGTCCCTCTCCCTGAAGATTCCCTCTCCCCCTGGAGACCCCCACTCACTCCCAGTCTGTTCCAGTCCCTCCCAGCGCCCCCCACTCAATCCCAGACCCCCCCCAGACCCCCCCAAATCCCCCCAGACCCCCCCAATCACCTTCAGCGCGGGGATATCCTCCACCCGCACCACGAACTCGTCCCTCTCCCTGAAGATCCCCTCTCCCCCGCTCTCCTCCTCGTCGCTGGTATCCCTCTCCCCCCAGAGCCCCCTCTCCCCCCAGAGCTCCCTCTCCCCCCAGACCCCCCCAAAAGCCCCCCAGACCCCCCCAATCACCTTCAGCGCGGGGATATCCTCCACCCGCACCACGAACTCGTCCCTCTCCCTGAAGATGCCCTCTCCCCCGCTCTCCTCCTCGTCGCTGGTATCCCTCTCCCCCCAGTGCCCCCCACTCACTCCCAGTCTGTCCCAGTCCCTCCCAGTGCCCCCCACTCACTCCCAGCGCCCCCCAGACCCCCCCAAATCCCCCCAGACCCCCCCAATCACCTTCAGCGCGGGGATATCCTCCACCCGCACCACGAACTCGTCCCTCTCCCTGAAGATGCCCTCTCCCCCGCTCTCCTCCTCGTCGCTGGTATCCCTCTCCCCCCCGATCCCCCTCTCCCCCCAGAGCTCCCCACTGCCCCCAGACCCCCCCCAAAGCCCCCCAGACCCCCCAAAATCGCCCCCAGACCCCCCCAATCACCTTCAGCGCGGGGATATCCTCCACCCGCACCACGAACTCGTCCCTCTCCCTGAAGATGCCCTCTCCCCCGCTCTCCTCCTCGTCGCTGGTATCCCCGCACACTGCGGCCGATCCCTGTTTCTGCGCCAGGTGCAGCGGCCGCGCCGCCCCCGCCTCGGGCCCGGGGCTGGGGGAGCCCCCCGGGACCCCCCCCGGGCTGGGGGAGCCCCCCGGGACCCCCCCCGGGCCGGGCCCGGGGCTGGGAGGGACGGGGGGGTCGGGCTGGGGGGGCTCCGGAGGGGCCGGAGGGGGGCTCGGGGGGGGCTCCTCGGGGGGAGGGGCGGCTGCAGAGGGGGGAAAAGGGGGGTTAGGGTCCTGGAAGGGCACTGTGAGCCCCCCACAGGTCACTATGAACCCCCCACAGGTCCTGGAAGGGCACCATTAACCCCCCACAGGTTCTGGAAGGGCACTGTGAACCCCAGGAAGGTCACTATGAACCCCTGGCAGATCACTATGAACCCTCCACAGGTCCTGGAAGGGCACTATGAACCCCCCCACAGGTCCTGGAAAGTCACTGTGGACCCCAGGAAGGTCACTATGAACCCCCCACAGGTCCTGGAAGGTCACTATGAACCCTTAGCAGATCACTATGAACCCCCCACAGGTCCTGAAAGATCACTATTAACCCCCCACAGGTGCTGGAAGGGCACTATGAACCCCCCCACAGGTCCTGGAAGGTCACTATGAACACTTGGCAAATCACTATGAACCCCTGATAGGTCCCTATGAACCCCCCACAGGTCCTGGCAGGTCACTGTGTGTCCCTGGCAGGTCCTGGCAGGTCCTGGAGGGGGGGTTCGGGCTGGGGGGGCTCCGGAGGGGCCGGAGGGGGGCTCGGGGGGGGCTCCTCGGGGGGAGGGGCGGCTGCAGAGGGGGGAAAAGGGGGGTTAGGGTCCTGGAAGGGCACTGTGAGCCCCCCACAGGTCCTGGAAGGGCACTGTGAGCCCTTGGCAGATCACTATGAACCCCCCAAAGGTCCTGGAAGGGCACTATGAACCCCTGGAAGGGCACTGTGAGCCCCTCACAGGTCCTGGAAGGGCACTATGAACCCTTGGCAGATCACTATGAACCCCCCACAGGTCCTGGAAGGTCACTGTGAACCCCCCACAGGCCCTGGAAGGGCACTATTAACCCCCCCACAGGTCCTGGAAGGTTGCTATGAACCCCTGGAAGGTCACTATGAACCCCCCACAAGCCCTGGAATAGCACTATGAACCCCCCCACAGGTCCTGGAAGGTCACTGTGAACCCCTGGAAGGTCACTATGAACCCCCCACAGGTCCTGACAGGTCACTATGAACCCCTGGAAGGTCACTATGAACCCCTCACAGGTCCTGGAAGGTCACTATGAACCCTTGGCAGGTCACTATGAACCCCCCCACAGGTCATGACAGGTCCTTATGAACCTCTCACAGGCCCTGGAAGGTCACTATGAATACATGGCAGGTCACTATGAACCCCTCACAGGTCCTGGAAGGTCACTTTGTGTCCCTGGCAGGTCCTGACAGGTCACTATGAACCCCCCACAGGCCCTGGAAGGTCACTTTGTGTCCCTGGCAGGTCCTGACAGGTCACTATGAACCCCCCACAGGTGCTGGAAGGTCACTACGAACCCCTGACAGATCACTATGAACCCCTGGAAAGTCCTGGAAGGTCACTACGAACCCCTGGAAGATCACTTTGTGTCCCTGAAAGGTCCTGGAAGGTCATTATGAATCCCTGGAAGGTCCTGGAAGGTCACTATGAACCCCTGGAAGGTCCTGGCAGGTCATTATGAACCCCTGGAAGGTCCTGACAGGTCACTGTGTGTTCCTGGCAGGTCGCTATGAACCCCCCACAGGTCCTGGAAGATCCCTATGAAGCCTTGGAAGGTCCTGGCAGGTCACTGTGAAGTCCTAATAGGTTGTCATGAACCTCCTACAGGTCCTGGAAGATCCCTATGAAGCCCTGGAAGGTCCTGGCAGGTCACTATGAACCCCAGCAGGTCCCTACAAACCCTCCACAGGTCCTGGCAGGTCACTATGAACCCCAGCAGGTCCCTATGAACCTCTGATAGATCTTTATGAACCCCCCCACAGGTCCTGGAAGGTCACTATAAACCCCTGGAAGATCCTGGCAGGTCACTGTGAACCCCTGGAAGGTCCTGGAAGGTCCCTATGAACCCCTGGAAGATCCTGGCAGGTCACTATGAACCCCAGCAGGTCCCTATGAACCTCTGATAGATCGTTATGAACCTCCCACAGGTCCTGGAAGGTCACTATGAACCCCTGGAAGATCCTGGCAGGTCACTATGAACCCCAGCAGGTCCCTATGAACCTCTGATAGATCTTTATGAACCTCCCACAGGTCCTGGAAGGTCACTATGAACCCCTGGAAGGTCCCTGTGAACCCCTGGCAGTTCCCCACAGGTCCTGGCAGGTCCCTGCATACCCCTGGATGGCCACTGCCAGGTCCTGGCAGCTCCCTGTGCCCCCAGGTCCTGTCAGCTCAGTGTTTCCCCCCCAGGTCCTGTCAGCTCAGTGTTTCCCCCCCAGGTCCTGTCAGCTCACAGTGCCCCCCAGCTCCCCCAGGTCCTGTCAGCCCTGCCAGGTCCTGTCAGCTCACAGTGTCCCCCAGCTCTCCCCGGTCCTGTGACCCCCGCCAGGTCCTGTCAGCTCACAGTGCCCCTCAGCTCCTCCAGGTCCTGTCAGCTCACAGTGCCCCCCAGCTCCTCCAGGTCCTGTGACCCTCCCAGCCCTGCCAGGTCCTGTCAGCTCCCCCAGGTCCTGTCAGCTCACAGTGCCCCCCAGCTCCCCCAGGTCCTGTCAGCTCAGTACCCACCCCAGGTCCTGTCAGTTCAGTACCCCCCCAGGTCCTGTGACCCTCCCAGCTCCCCCAGGTCCTGGCAGCTCCCCCAGGTCCTGTCAGCCCTGCCAGGTCCTGTCAGCTCATAGTGCCCCCCAGCTCCCCCAGGTCCTGGCAGCTCAGTACCCACCCCAGGTCCTGTCAGCTCACCGTGAGGCTCGGGCTCCCTGCGCTCGGGGGGCTCATCCAGGGCCGAGATGGCCGAGCTGATGCTCTTCTGCAGGTCCTGGCAGCTCAGTACCCCCCCAGGTCCTGTCAGTTCAGTACCCCCCCAGGTCCTGTGACCCTCCCAGCTCCCCCAGCTCCTGTCAGCTCCCCCAGGTCCTGTCAGCTCACAGTGCCCCCCAGCTCCCCCAGGTCCTGGCAGCTCAGTGTTTCCCCCCAGGTCCTGTCAGCTCACCGTGAGGCTCGGGCTCCCTGCGCTCGGGGGGCTCATCCAGGGCCGAGATGGCCGAGCTGATGCTCTTCTGCAGGTCCTGGCAGCTCAGTACCCCCCCAGCTCCTGTCAGCTCACAGTGCCCCCCAGCTCCTCCAGGTCCTGTCAGCCCTGCCAGGTCCTGTCAGCTCACAGTGCCCCCAGCTCCCCTGGGTCCTGGCAGCTCCCCCAGGTCCTGTGACCCTCCCAGCCCTGCCAGGTCCTGTCAGCTCAGTACCCCCCCAGGTCCTGTCAGCTCACAGTGCCCCCCAGCTCTGCCAGGTCCTGTCAGCTCACAGTGCCCCCCAGCTCCCACAGGTCCTGTCAGTTCAGTACCCCCCCAGGTCCTGTGACCCTCCCAGCTCCCCCAGGTCCTGTCAGCCCTGCCAGGTCCTGTCAGCTCACCGTGAGGCTCGGGCTCCCTGCGCTCGGGGGGCTCATCCAGGGCCGAGATGGCCGAGCTGATGCTCTTCTGCAGGTCCTGGTTCTTGCTCACCGAATCCTCTTCGTCGGACGAGAAGCTCGGCAGCGTCTCCAGGTTCCTCTTCAGCTCCTCGTCCAGGCGCTTGCAGGGCGAAGGACACGCCATCACCAACCCCTCGCCCTCCCCCGCCTCCAGAGACCCCCCCAGCACCCCGGGGGGGAAATTTGGGGGTCCCCCGGTGCTTTTGGGGGGTTTGGAGGGGCTGGGGGGGAGGGTTTGGCGCTTCCCCGATTTTAGGAAGTCCAGGAAGGAGGCCATGAAGCCCGACTTCATCTCGGGTTGTTTCTCCTCCACCTCGCGCAGCTTCTGCTTCATCCGGCTCTGGGAGGGGTCTGGGGGCGGCTCCGAGACCCCCGGGAATGGGGAGGGGGTGGGGGGCAGCGGGGGAGGGGCGGAGGAAGGGGGGGGAGGGGCGGTGTCGGCTTTGGAGACGGCCAGTTTGATCTGCGGGGAGAAAAGGGGGATACTGGTTTGTACTGGTTTGTACTGGAACGGCTTTGATTCAACTATGAACCCCCCCAGTTTGATTTATGGGGTCACTGGTTTGTACTGGTTTGTACTGGTTTGTACTGGAACCTCTGACCCCTCTGTGACCCTCCCAGTTTGAGAAAATGGGGTCACTGGTTTGTACTGGTTTTTACTGGAACCCCTTTGACTCATTTATGAACTCCCCCAGTTTGATTTATGGGGGTACTGGTTTGTACTGGTTTGTACTGGAACCCCTCTGACCCCTCCATGACCCCTCCCAGTTTGATTTATCGGGAGAAAATGGGGATACTGGTTTGTACTGGTTTGTACTGGAACCGCTTTGATCCAACCATGAACCCTCCCAGTTTGATTTATGGGGTCACTGGTTTGTACTGGTTTGTACTGGAGCCCCTCTGACCCCTCCCAGATTGATCTGCAGGGAGAAAATGGGGTCACTGGTTTGTACTGGTTTGTACTGGAACCCCTCTGACCCCTCCCAGATTGATCTGTGGGGAAAAAAGGGGGATACTGGTTTGTACTGGTTTGTACTGGAACGGCTTTGATTCAACTATGAACCCCCCCAGTTTGATTTATGGGGTCACTGGTTTGTACTGGTTTGTACTGGAGCCCCTCTGACCCATCTGTGACCCTCCCAGTTTGAGAAAATGGGGATACTGGTTTGTACTGGTTTGTACTGGAGCTCCTCTGACCCCTACATGACCCCTCCCAGTTTGATTTATGGGGTCACTGGATTGTACTGGTTTGTACTGGAACCCCTCTGACCCCTCCCAGTTTGATTTATGGGGGTCACTGGTTTGTACTGGTTTGTACTGGAACCCCTCTGACCCCTCTGTGACCCTCCCAGTTTGAGAAAATGGGGTCACTGGTTTGTACTGGTTTGTACTGGAACGGCTTTGATCCAACCACGAACCCTCCCAGTTTGATTTATGGGGTCACTGGTTTGTACTGGTTTGTACTGGAACCGCTTTGATCCAACCATGAACCCTCCCAGTTTGATTTATGGGGATACTGGTTTGTACTGGTTTGTACTGGAGCCCCTCTGACCCATCTGTGACCCTCCCAGTTTGATTTATGGGGTCACTGGTTTGTACTGGTTTGTACTGGTTTATACTGGTTTGTACTGGAACCCCTCTGACAGCCCCGAGAGCACAAAAAACCCAAATTTGGGGCATTTTGGGACAATTTGGAGACTCCAAACCCCCCAAAACCTCCCCAAAATCCCCAAAATCTCCCCAAAATCCCTCAAATCCTCACCCCAAGAGCCCCCAGACCACAAATAACCCAAATTTGGGGCATTTTGGGACAATTTGGAGCCCCCAAACCCCCAAAACCCCCCCAAAATCCCCAAATCCTCCCAAAAATCCCCAAAACCCCCCCAAAATCTCCCCAAAATCCCCAAAATCTCCCCAAAATCCCCCCAAAATCTCCCCAAAATCCTCCCCAAAATCCCCAAATCCTCCCAAAAATCCCTCAAAATCTCCCGAAAATCCCCAAATCCTCCCCAAAATCCCCAAAAATCCCCAAAACCTCCTCAAAATTCTCCCCAAAATCCCCAAAAACTCCCCAAATCCTCCCCAAAATCCCCAAATCCTCCCAAAAATCCCTCAAAATCTCCCGAAAATCCCCAAATCCTCCCCAAAATCCCCAAAAATCTCCCCAAAATCCCCAAATCCTCCCCAAAATCCCCCCAAAATCCTCCCCAAAATCCCCCAAATCCTCCCCAAAATCCCCAAATCCCCCCTAAAATCTCAAAAAATCCCCCAAAACCTCCCCAAAATCCCCAAAACCTCCTCAAAATTCTCCCCAAAATCTCCCCAAAATCCTCCCAAAATCCCCAAAAATCTCCCCAAAATTCTCCCCAAACTCCTCCAAAATCCTCCCCAAAATCCTCCCAAAAATCCATCAAAATCTCCCGAAAATCGCCAAATCCTCCCCAAAATCTCCCCAAAACCCCCCCAAAATTCCCCAAATCCTCCCCAAAATTCCCAAAAATCCCCAAAACCTCCCCAAAATTCTCACCCTGAGAGCTCCCAGACCACAAATAACCCAAATTTGGGGCATTTTGGGACCACTTGGAGCCCTCAAACCCCCCAAAATTCTCACCCTGAGAGCCCCCAGACCCAATTTTCCTCATTTTGGGACCATTTGGAGCCCTCAAACCCCAATAAAATCCCCAAAATTCTCACCCTGAGAGCCCCCAGACCACCAATAACCCAAATTTGGGGCATTTTGGGACCATTTGGAGCCCTTAAACCTCCCCAAAATCCCCAAAATCTTCACCCCGAGAGCCCCCAGAGCACAAATAACCCAAATTTGGGGCATTTTGGGACATTTTGGAGACTCCAAACCCCCCAAAACCTCCCCAAAATCCCCAAAACCTCCCCAAAATCCCCAAAATTCTCACCCTGAGAGCCCCCAGACCACAAATAACCCAAATTTGGGGCATTTTAGGACCATTTCAACCACCCCAAACCCCTCAAACCCCCCTAAAATCCCCAAATTCTCACCCCAAGAGCCCCCAGACCACAAATAACCCAAATTTGGGGCATTTTTGGATCATTTCAAGCATCCAAACCCCCCAAACCCTCTCACCTTGAGCGGCTTCAGCGGCTCCATCCCTTCTCCCTCCTCTCCTCCCTTCTTCCCCCTTCCTCTCCCTCTCCCCCTCGGCCTCTTGGCTCCGTCGGGGAACCCGGGCGGCTCCAGGGGCCGAATCCTCGGCCTCCCCCTGGGCCTGGGGGGTCCTTCCCTCTTGGGCTTGGTCGGTTTCCTCCCCCTCTTTTTGGGGGCGGCGTGGGCGCCGGGGTGGGGGCAGAAATCGATGTCACCCATGGGTGTCAGCGGGGGCCGGCGGCAGCTGGAGATGAGGTCGGGGAGGAGGTCGGGGAGACGCCGCGAGTTGAGGCGGATGTCGGCGGGCACGTCCGCCTTGTCTTCGTCATCCTCGAACTCGTACTCCTGCGCGTAGGTTTTTTTGGGGGGCGGGAAGGGGTCTCTCTTCCGCAGCAGGTGGAAGGAGGAGGTTTTCAGCAGCTTTTTGGGTTTGGAGGAGCAGAACAAAGGGGTGCTGAGAGGAGGAGGGGGTTTGGGACCCCCCTCGCCCGTGCTCTGGATCAAACCCAGCGGCTCCGCGTTGACCGTCGAGGGCAGCTCGTGTTTGGGGGGCTCCAAGCCCAGCTGAGGGGGGTCCCCGCCGGCTCCTCCGTCCTGGGGGCAGAAGGAGGGGTAGCTCTGCCCCATGTCGTAAGGAGGAGGGGGTTTCAAGCCTTCTCCTCGCCCTTCCAGCCCGGTCCCGCCGTTGTTGCCGTCCTCCTCCTCCTCTTCCTCGCCCGCCTTGGGGAAATCCTCGGGCGGCGGCCCGAACATGTCCTCCATGCCGGGGAAGAAGCCGCGATCCTCGTCCTGCAGCAGAGCGTCCGGGAAGCAGATGGAGGTGAGGGGGACGAATCGCCCCTTTCCCCCCGCCGGGCTCCCCCCTTCGGAAAATTGATCCTTGGCTTCGCTGGGCACGGCCGGGACCCCGGCCTCGGGGTCCAGCAGGTGCCCGGCCGGCCCTTGAACCCCGGCGCTCTGGCCCAGGTGAGGTTCCAAACCCAGGGGGGGCTCCAGGAAATCCTGGATTTCTTGGGGAGGGGGCAACACCTCCATGGAGTCCGGGGGAAGCGGCGGCGGGGCCTGAGGGTCCAGCCCTTGCGAGCGCACCTGGTGCAGGTGAGCTTCCAGCAGCAGCTGCGGGGAGGGGGCGGCCGGAGGGGCCGGGGCGGCCGAGGGGGGCGCGGGGGGCGGCGGAGGAGGAGGAGGAGGAGGAGGGGGTGGAGGAGGAGGAGGAGGAGGAGGCATCCGCTGCTGTTCCAGCAGGTGAACGTCCAGCCTGCCCTTGGGCCGCCCGTGCAGCTGGCTCTGCGTGTGGGTCAGCACCGAGGGCAGCAGAGACCCCCCTAATTCAGGGGAGGGGTCCAGCAGGAGGTTGTGGGGCTCCAGGGGAGGACCCTCACCCACCAAGCGCCCGTGCTCGGGGGTTTTGGGCAGGTACGAGTGCGGCGGCGGCGGCGGCGGCGGCGCCGCCTGCCCCAGCTCCTTCCCGCCCGACAAATGTTCCGGAGCTTTCTTCATCTCGTACGAGTCCAGCGTTGGGGGCGGCTGGTGGCCGTAGTGGACCACCGAGGTGGCCGCCAGCCCCTCGCCCCCTCCTCCTGCCCCTCCTCCGCCGGCCCCTCGGAATTCTTTGCCTCTCTCCGGTTTTTTCTTCTCCTTGAGCAGCGCCAGCTCCAGCGGAGCCTCCAGGTTGGAGTTGGGCCGGATGACGCTCTGCAGTTGGTATCGCTCCTCCTTGCCCAGCGCTCCTCCGTAGCCGGCCATGCTTTTGGGGCGCTCCTCGCATCCCCCCAACCCCTCTCGGGGCGGGCTGGGCGCCTGCAGGAGGTGCTGGATCAGGAAATCCTCATCCTCGCTGCGTTCCGCCGCCAGCAGCTCCGCCTCGCCTTTCCCTCCTTTCCCGAAACTCGGCGGCGCTCCGGGGGCGGCGGGCGGCCGCTCCATCCCTCCGGCCGCCGCCGCCGCCGCCCCGTAACCCTGCGGGGTCATGAACGACGGCGACAACACCGAGCCCAAATATTTTTGGGATTGCCCCGGGGACGCCCCGCTCTGCGGCCGCCCGGCCGGCGGCGACTGCAGCGGCCGGATGATGGGAGAAGGGCTGGAGCCTCCCAAACCGGCGTAGGGCAGCGGCGGCCCCGGCATGGCCGGAGAGTGCCCGGTGCTGTAGCTCAACGAGGGGCTGGCCGTGGGCAAACCCTGCGAGGGGGCCGGGGGTCCGTAGCCCCCCGTCTGTCCCCCCTCGGGCTGGACGCCGTAGGGCAGCGCCTGCAGCTGCTCGGGCGAGTAGGTCCCGCAGCCTTGTAGCCCGCTTTGGCCGCCCGTTTGGCCACCGCCTTGGTAGCCACCGGTTTTCCCCGCCAGCTCCCCGGCTTGGCCGCCGCTGAACCCCGCCGAGGGCTGCGCGGGCCCCGCTAAATTTTGGGGCGCTCCCGCCGCGCTGTAAGCCGGGGCTCCCCCCATGGCTAGCAAGCTCTGGGGCGGCTGGCCCGGCGAGTAAGCCGGCGACTGGCTGGCGATGACGGAGCTGGGTTTGGGCGTGCTGGGCGTGTAGCTGCTCTGGCACTTGGGCGTGTTGGTGGAGCGCGGCGGCGGCTGCCGCGAGGCCGAGTAACTCTTGGATTTGCCGGCGTTCCCCCCGCCGGCCGCGCCGCCGTTGCCGTTGCCGGAATACGCCGGCGACTGGATGATGGGCCGGTAACCGGGCTCGGCGCGAGGAGCCGCCGGCGGGTTTTTGGGGGGCTGCTGAGACCCCTCGGAGCTGGCCGGGGATTGCTCCCCCAGCGGGCTGCAGGACAGCGGGGTGCGGTGCTGGTAGGAACCACCGCAGCTCAGGTAGTGCTGCAGGCTGGGCGCCGGCGGCAGCTGCGCCTGGGCGCCGCCGGGTCGCTGGTAGTGCTTGATGACGCTGTCCTGTCGCGATATGGCGCGATCGCCGCCGCCTCCTCCGCCCGTCCCTCCTCCGCCGGCACCCCCGAACACCGGCGCGTTGTAGAGCTGCGGCGGCTGCTCCGCCGGCAGCGGCGCCGACAGCAGGTTGAACTGCGACGAGCCGGGAGCCGGCCGGTACGGCGGCGTCTGCGCCGGCAACGCCGAGCCCAGCACGGCCGAGCCCAAACGCTCGAAGCCCAGCGAGGAGGGCACGGAAGGTTGGCTGGGTTTGATGTGGAGCAGGGGGTCGTGAGGGGAGAGGAGCCCGTTGGAACCGGGGCTGAAGGCGGCCTCGGGGAGGCTGAGCGGGGATCCCACCGGGAAGCTGCGGCTGCCGAAGGACGCCGGGTGCTGGTAGGGACCCAGGGCCGAGGAGGAAGGGAAGGTTCCGGAACCGGGGAGAGCGCCGGAGATGAAGAGTTCGGCTGGGGCTGGAGTGTGCATGGCTGGGGAGAGAGAGAGAGAGAGAGAGAGAGGAGGGTGAGGGGTTTGGGGGGGAAATTGGGGTGATTTGGGGTAAATGGGGGGAGTTTTGGGGTAAATGGGGGGAGTTTGGGGTAATTGGGGACAGTTTGGGGTGAATGGGGGGAGTTTTGGGGTAAATGGGGACAGTTTTGGGGTAATTGGGGACAGTTTGGGGTAAATTTGGACCCCTGGGGTAAATGGGGACACTTTGGGATGATTTGGGACAGTTTTGGGGTAAATGGGAGGAGTTTTGGGGTAAATGGGGACACTTTGGGGTAAATGGGGACACTTTGGGGTAAATGGGGGGAGTTTTGGGGTAATTGGGGAGAGTTTGGGGTGAATGGGGAGAGTTTGGGATAATTTGGGACAGTTTTGGGGTAATTGGGGACAGTTTGGGGTAAATAGAGACCTTTTGGGGTAAATGGGGACAGTTTGGGGTGAATGGGGAGAGTTTGGGGTCAATGGGGACAGTTTGGGGTAAATGGGGACAGTTTTGGGGTAAATGGGGAGAGTTTGGGGTAAATGGGGACAGTTTTGGGGTAAATGGGGACAGTTTGGGGTAAATGGGGACACTTTGGGGTAAATGGGGACAGTTTGGGGTAAATGGGGACACTTTGGGGTAAATGGGGACAGTTTGGGGTAAATGGGGACACTTTGGGGTGAATGGGGACAGTTTGGGATAATTTGGGACAGTTTTGGGGTAAATGGGAACAGTTTGGGGTAAATGGGGACAGTTTGGGGTAAATGGGGGGAGTTTTGGGGTAAATGGGGACAGTTTGGGGTAAATGGGGACACTTTGGGGTAAATGGGGACAGTTTGGGGTAAATGGGGACACTTTGGGGTAAATGGGGACAGTTTGGGGTGAATGGGGAGAGTTTGGGGTAAATGGGGACAGTTTTGGGGTGAATGGGGAGAGTTTGGGGTAATTTGGGACAGTTTGGGGTAAATTTGGACCCCTGGGGTGAATGGGGGCACTTTGGGGTAAATGGGGACAGTTTGGGGTAAATGGGGAGAGTTTGGGGTAATTGGGGACAGTTTTGGGGTGAATGGGGAGAGTTTGGGGTAAATGGGGACAGTTTTGGGTCAATGGGGAGAGTTTGGGGTAAATGGGGACAGTTTTGGGGTAAATTTGGACCCCTGGGGTGAATGGGGGCACTTTGGGGTAAATGGGGGCACTTTGGGATGATTTGGGACAGTTTTGGGGTAAATGGGGACAGTTTGGGGTAAATGGGGAGAGTTTTGGGGTAAATGGGGACACTTTGGGGTGAATGGGGAGAGTTTGGGATAATTTGGGACAGTTTGGGGTAAATAGAGACCTTTTGGGGTAAATGGGGAGAGTTTGGGGTAAATGGGGACACTTTGGGGTAAATGGGCACAGTTTGGGGTAAATGGGGACAGTTTGGGGTGAATGGGGACAGTTTGGGGTAAATGGGAACAGTTTGGGGTAAATAGGGACAGTTTTGGGGTAAATGGGGACACTTTGGGGTAATTGGGGACAGTTTGGGGTAAATAGAGACCTTTTGGGGTAAATGGGGACACTTTGGGTTAAATGGGGACAGTTTGGGGTAAATGGGGACAGTTTTGGGTAAATGGGGACAGTTTTGGGGTCAATGGGGACAGTTTGGGGTAAATAGAGACCTTTTGGGGTAAATGGGGACACTTTGGGGTAAATGGGTAAATAAAAACAAGAGAAAGACCCCCAAAACCTCCCCAAAAATAAAACCCAGCAGAAAGACCCCCCCAAAACCTCCCCAAAAAACAAAACAAGAAAAAAAAAGACCCCCAAAACCCCCCCCCAGAAAACCAAAACAAAAAAAAGACTCCTCCAGAAAACCAAAACAGGAACAAAAAGCCCCCAAAAAGCCCCCAAAAATCAAAACAAGAACAAAAGGACCTCCCAAAAAACCAAAATATGAACAAAAAGCCCCCCCAAACCCCCTAAAAAACCAAAGCAGGAACAAAAAGCCCCCTCAAAACCCCCCCAAAAATAAAAACAAGAATAAAACCCCCCCCAAAAATAAAAACAAGAATAAAACCCCCCCAAAAATAAAAACAAGAATAAACCCCCCCCAAAAATAAAAACAAGAATAAACCCCCCCCAAAAATAAAAACAAGAATAAACCCCCCCCCAAAAAACCAAAACAAGAACAAAAAGCCCCCCAAAACCCCCCCAGAAAACAAAACAAGAATAAAAAGCCCCCCCCAAAACCAAAACAAGAACAAAAAGATCCCCCAAAAAACCAAAACAAGGACACAAAGACCCCCAAAACCCCCCAAAAAAACAAAACAGAAACAAAAGAAACCCAAAAAACAAAACAGGAACAAAAAGATCCCCCCAAACCCCCCCACAAAAAAACAAAATAAGAACAAAAAGCCCCCCCAAAAACCAAAACAAGAACAAAAAGACTCCCCAAAACCCCCCAAAAAACCAAAAACCAGCAGAAAGACCCCCCAAAACCCCCTAAAAAACCAAAACAAGAACAAAAAGCCCCCCAAAACCCCCCAAAAAAACCAAAACCCAGCAGAAAGACCCCCCAAAACCCCCTAAAAAACCAAAACAAGAACAAAAAGGCCTCCCAAAAAAGAAAACAAGAATAAAAATCCCCCCAACCCCCCCCAAAAAACCCCCAAAAAGAAAAAAATAATAAAAAGCCCCCCCAAAAACCAAAACAAGAATAAAAAACCCCTCCAAAAATAAAAACAGGAACAAAAACACCCCCAAAACCTTCCAAAAAAACAAGAATAAAAATCCCCCCAAAACCCCCCAAAAAACAAAAATAAAAATTCCCCCAAAACCCCCAAAAAAACCCAAAAACCAACAGAAAGACCCCCCAAAACCCCCTAAAAAACCAAAACAGGAACAAAAACCCCCCCAAAAAACCAAAGTAAGAACAAAAATCCCCCCAAACCCCCCCCAAAAAAACCAAAAACCAGCAGAAAGACCCCCCAAAACCCCCTAAAAAACCAAAACAAGAACAAAAAGCCCCCCAAGACCCCCAAAAAACCAAAAACCAGCAGAAAGACCCCCCAAAACCCCCTAAAAAACCAAAACAAGAACAAAAAGCCCCCCAAAAACCCCTCAAAAATAAAAACTACAGAAGAAAGACCCCCCAAAAAACCAAAACAGGAACAAAAATCCCCCCAAAACCCCCCACAAAAACCAAAACAAGAACAAATGGCCCCCCCAAAGGGACGGGGGCGCTCCCAGTCTCACCAGTTTGCCAGGAGGGCGTGCGGAACTGGGAGAGCAGCGAGGAAGCCGAGGGGCCGGGCTGGGGTCCCCGAGACTCCAGAGCCGAGATCAGATTCATCACCGAGGCATCGGGGGCGGCGCCACCGGCGTGGTGGAGTCCGGTCTCAAAGAGTCCTGACAGACCTGGGGACAGAGGGGACATTGGGGACATTGGGGACATTGGGGACATTGGGGACCATGGGGACATTGGGGACATCAGGGACATTGGGGACATTGGGGACATTGGGGACATTGGAGACATTGGAGACATTGGGGACATTGGGGACATTGGGGACAGTGGGGACATTGGGGACACTGGGGACATTGGAGACATTGGGGACATTGGGGACAGTGGGGACATTGGGGACCATGGGGACATTGGGGACATTTGGGACATTGGGGACAGTCCTGTCTCAAAGAGTCCTGACAGACCTGGGGACAGAGGGGACATTGGGGACATTGGGGACACTGGGGACATTGGGGACATTGGGGACACTGGGGACACTGGGGACATTGGGGACATTGGGGACATTCCTGTCCCAAAGAGTCCTGACAGACCTGGGGACACTGGGGACAGTGGGGACAGTGGGGACATTGGGGACATTGGGGACATTGGGGACATCGGGGACATCGGGGACATCAGGGGGATTGGGGACATTGGGGACATTGGGGACAGTCCTGTCTCAAAGAGTCCTGACAGACCTGGGGACATTGGGGACAGTGGGGACATTGGGGACATTGGGGACATTGGGGACATCAGGGGGATTGGGGACATTGGGGACATTGGGGACATTGGGGACATTCCTGTCTCAAAGAGTCCTGACAGACCTGGGGACAGAGGGGACAGAGGGGACATTGGGGACAATGGGGACACTGGGGACATTGGGGACACTGGGGACATCGAGGACATTGGGGACATTGGGGACAGTCCTGTCTCAAAGAGTCCTGACAGACCTGGGGACAGAGGGGACAGCTTGGGGACATCGGGGGGATTGGGGGGATTGGGGACATTGGGGACATTGGGGACATTCCTGTCTCAAAGAGTCCTGACAGACCTGGGGACAGAGGGGACAGCTTGGGGACATTGGGGACAATGGGGACGTTGGGGACAATGGGGACATTGGAGACATTGGGGATATTGGGGACACTGGGGACATTGGGGACATTGGGGACATCGGGGACAGCCCCATCTCAAACAGCCCCGACAGTCCTGGGGACAGCAAGGGGACAGTGGGATGGCTTGGGGACATTGGGGGGACAGCGTGGGGACACTGGGAGAGCTTGGGGACACGGCGGGGACAGCACAGGGACAGTGTGGGGACAGCTCAGGGACAGTGTGGGGACAGCTTGGGGACATCAGGGACAGTGTGGGGACAGCATGGGGACACTGGGATGGGTTGGGGACAGCACAGGGACAGTGTGGGGACATCGAGGGGACAGTGTGGGGACACTGAGAGAGCTTGGGGATATCGCAGGGACAGCGTGGGGACAGCAGGATGGCTTGGGGACATCGGGGACAGCTTGGGGACAGCAGGATGGCTTGGGGACATCGGGGACAGCTTGGGGACAGTGTGGGGACAGCAGGATGGCTTGGGGACATCAGGGACAGCTTGGGGACAGTGTGGGGACAGCGGGATGGGGTGGGGACAGTGTGGGGACAGTGTGGGGACAGGGTGGGGACAGCAGGATGGGGTGGGGACAGCTTGGGGACACTGGGAGAGCTTGGGGACACAGCGGGGACAGCACAGGGACAGTGTGGGGACAGCACAGGGACAGTGTGGGGACAGCTCGGGGACAGTGTGGGGACATTGGGGGGACAGCTTGGGGACAGTGTGGGGACAGCAGGATGGGGTGGGGACATCGGGGACAGCTTGGGGACAGTGTGGGGACAGCTCGGGGACAGTGTGGGGACAGTGGGACGGGTTGGGGACACTGCGGAGGGTTGGGGACAGCACAGGGACAGCTCAGGGACATCAGGAGAGCTTGGGAACACCTTGGGGACACCTCGGGGACACCTCGGGGACACCCTGGGGACACCCTGGGGACACCCTGGGGACACCCTGGGGACACCCTGGGGATGTGTGGCGGTGACACAGCGAGGAAAGGGCCGTGGGGACTTTGGGGTCACGGTGACAAAGGGACAGCGGGGTGAGGTACAGCGAGGGCAGGGTGACAAAGGTGACACGGGGACAAAGGGGTGAGATGATGGGCTCAGGGTGACACGGGGACAAAGGGGTGACATGATGGGGTCAGGGTGACACAGGGACAAAGGGGTGACAGTGGGGGGGTCAGGGTGACACGGGGACAAAGGGGTGACATGATGGGGTCAGGGTGACACAGGGACAAAGGGGTGACAGTGGGGGGGTCAGGGTGACACAGGGACAAAGGGGTGACATGATGGGGTCAGGGTGACACGGGGACAAAGGGGTGACAGTGGGGGGGTCAGGGTGACACGGGGACAAAGGGGTGACATGATGGGGTCAGGGTGACACAGGGACAAAGGGGTGACAGTGGGGGGGTCAGGGTGACACGGGGGACAAAGGGGTGACAGTGGGGGGGGTCAGGGTGACACAGGGACAAAGGGGTGACATGATGGGGTCAGGGTGACACAGGGACAAAGGGGTGACAGTGGGGGGGTCAGGGTGACACAGGGACAAAGGGGTGACAGTGGGGGGGGTCAGGGTGACACGGGGACAAAGGGGTGACAGGGACACAGGGGTGGGCTGGGATGGCAAGGTGGCTGTGACAGAAATGAAGGAAAAGGAGGAGAAAAGGGAGGGAAACGTGAGGGGAGAAAAGAGCGGGAAAACGTGAGGGGAGAAAAGGGCGGGAAAACGTGAGGGGAGAAAGAAGGAAAAGGTGAGGGGAAACAAGACGGGAATCATGAGAGGAGAAAAGAGCAGGAAATGTGAAGGGAAAAGGGTGGAAATGTGAGGGGAGAAAAGGGTGGAAAATGTGAAGGAAAAAGGGTGGAAAATGTGAAGGGAAAAGGGTGGAAAATGTGAGGTAAAAAAGGGTAGAAAATACGAGGAGAAAAGAGCGGGAAAACGCGAGGGGAGAAAGGAGGAAAAGGTGAGGGGAAACAAGACGGGAATTGTGAGGAAAGAAAAAAGCAGGAAATGTGAAGGAAAAAGGGGGGAAATGTGAGGGGAGAAAAGGGTGGAAAATGTGAAGGCAAAAGGGTGGAAAATGTGAGGTAAAAAGGGTAGAAAATACGAGGGGAAAAGGGTGAGAAAACGTGAGGGGAGAAAAGAGCGAGAAATGTGAGGGGAGAAAAGAGGAAAAGGTGAGGGGAAACAAGACGGGAATCGTGAAAGGAGAAAAGGGTGGAAAATGTGAAGGAAAAAGGGTGGAAAATGTGAAGGGAAAAGGGTGGAAAATGTGAGGTAAAAAGGGGAGAAAATATGAGGAGAAAAGAGCGGGAAAATGTGAGAGGAGAAAGGAGGAAAAGGTGAGGGGAAACAAGATGGGAATTGTGATGGGAGAAAAAAAGCAGGAAATTGTGAAGGGAAAGGGGCGGAAATGTGAGGTGAAAAGAGTAGAAAACATGATGGGAAAAGAGCAGAAAATGTGAGGGGAAAAAAGGGCGAGAAATGTGAGGGGAAAAGGGCAGCAAATGTGAGGGGAAAAGAGTGGGAAATGTGAGAGGAAAAGAGTGGAAAATGTGAGGGGAAAAGGGTGGAAAATGTGAGGGGAAAAGAGTGGAAAATGTGAAGGGAAAAGAGTGGAAAATGAGGAGAAAAGAGTGGGAAATGTGAGGGGAAAGAGTGGAAATGTGAAGGGAAAAGAGTGGGAAATGTGAGGGGAAAAGAGTGGAAAATGTGAGGGAAAAAGAGTGGGAAATGCGAAGAGGAAAGGATGGGACGTGACGGAAGAAGGGTGGGAAACGTGAGGGGAGAAAAGTGGCAAACGTGAAGCAAAAAAGGTGGAAAAGGTGAGGGGAAACAAGACGGGAATGGTGAGAGGAGAAGAGCAGGAAATGTGAAGGGAAAGGGGTGGAAACGTGAGGTGAAAGGAGCAGGAAATGTGAGGGGAGAAAAGGGTGGGAATCATGAGGGGAGAAAAGGGTGGAAAATGTGAAGGGAAAAGGGTGGAAATGTGAGGTGAAAAGAGCGGGAAACGTGAGGGGAAAAGGGTGGAAACATGAAGTGAAAGCAGCAGGGAATGTGAGGGGAAAAAGGCGGAAAAGGTGAGGAGAAACAGGATGGGAATCATGAGGGGAGAAAAGAGCAGGAAACACGGAAGGAAAAGGGTGGAAATGTGAGGTGAAAAGGGTAGAAAATGTGAGGGGAAAGAAAAGGAAAATGTGAGGGGAGAAAAGGGCGGGAAACGTGAGGGGAGAAAAGAGCGGGAAACGTGAGGGGAGAAAATGGTGGGGAACGTGAGGGGGAAAAAAGAGCGGGAAACGTGAGGGGGAAAAGGGAAACATGAGGGGAGAAAAAAACAGAAAACATGAGGGGAAAAAGAGCGGGAAACATGAGGGGAAAAGGGAAACATGAGGGGAGAAAAGGGTTGAAAACAGGTGAAAAATGAGAAACGTGAGAGAAGAAAAGGTGGAATTGTGAGAGGAAAAACTGGCGGAAAACGTGAGGGGAGAAAAGAGCGGGAAACGTGAAGGGAGAGAAAAGAGCGGGAAAACGTGAGGGGAAAAAGAGCAGGAAACGTGAGGGGGAAAAGGGAAACATGAGGGGAGAAAAGAGCAGGAAACGTGAGGGGGAAAAGAGTGGGAAATATGAGGGGAGAAAATGGCGAGAAACGTGAGGGGAGAAAAGGGTTGAAAACAGGTAAAAAATGAGAAGTGTGAGAGGAGAAAAGGTGGAATTGTGAGAGGAAAAAATGGTGGAAAACGTGAGGGGAGAAAAGAGCGGGAAACGTGAGGGGAGAGAAAAGAGCGGGAAAACGTGAGGGGAGAAAATGGTGGGGAACGTGAGGGGGAAAAAAGAGTGGGAAACGTGAGGGGGAAAAGGGAAACATGAGGGGAGAAAAAAACAGAAAACATGAGGGGAAAAAGAGCGGGAAACATGAGGGGAGAAAAGGGTTGAAAACAGGTGAAAAATGAGAAACGTGAGAGAAGAAAAGGTGGAATTGTGAGAGGAAAAAATGGTGGAAAACGTGAGGGGAGAAAAGAGCGGGAAACGTGAGGGGAGAGAAAAGAGCGGGAAAACGTGAGGGGAGAGAAAAGAGTGGGAAAATGTGAGGGGAAAAAGAGCGGGAAACGTGAGGGGGAAAAGGGAAACATGAGGGGAGAAAAGAGCAGGAAACGTGAGGGGGAAAAGAGTGGGAAATATGAGGGGAGAAAATGGCGAGAAACGTGAGGGAGAAAAGGGTTGAAAACAGGTAAAAAATGAGAAATGTGAGAGGAGAAAAGGTGGAATTGTGAGAGGAAAAAATGGTGGAAAACGTGAGGGGGAAATGAGTGGGAAATATGAGGGGAGAAAAGAGCAAGAAACATGAGGGAGAAAAGGGTTGAAAACAGGTAAAAAATGAGAAATGTGAGAGGAGAAACAGTGGAATTGTGAGAGGAATAAATAGAGGAAAACGTGAGGGGAGAAAAGGGTGGGAACCGTGAGGCGAGAAAAAGGCGGGAAACGTGAGGGAAGAAAAGGGTGGGAAATGTGAGGGGAGAAAAGAGTGGGAACTGTGAGAGGAAAAAGGCAGAAAAGGTGAGGAGAAACAGGAATCGTGAGAGGAGAAAAGAGTGGGAAACGTGAAGGGAAAAGGGTGGAAATGTGAGGTGAAAGGAGTAGAAAATGTGAGAGGAAAAGAGTGGGAAACGTGAGGGAAAAAAAGGGTGGGAAACGTGAGGGGAGAAAAGAGTGGGAACTGTGAGAGGAAAAAGGCAGAAAAGGTGAGGAGAAACAGGAATCGTGAGAGGAGAAAAGAGTGGGAAACGTGAAGGGAAAAGGGTGGAAAATGTGAGGTGAAAGGAGTAGAAAATGTGAGAGAAAAAGAGTGGGAAACGTGAGGGGAGAAAAGGGCGGGAAACGTGAGGGGACCGAATGTCCCAGGGTGACACAGGCGGCAGTGACAAGGTGACACAGGGAGCTGGGGTTAGGGTGGGTCGGGGTGACGGGGGGATGACAGGGTGTGACAGGAGGTGACAGGGGGTGACGGGAGGTGACAGGAGGTGACAGGGGGTGACACACAGGTGACACACAGGTGACACACAGGTGACACACAGGTGACACACAGGTGACAGCCGTACCTGGCGGGTGGTGGTTGGCCGCATAGCCCTGCAGCGGGTGTGGCGCTCCGTAGGGCTGCCGGTGCAGCAGGTCGGGGTCGGGGTGTGACCCCCGCGAGCCCCCGTACACCAGGCTGGGGACACAGGAGGGGACAGCGGTGTCACACGGGAGTGGCATGGGCCACACCGGGGGGGGGGTCACAGGTGTCACCCCCCCACCACATCCTTTGGGGACACAGGTGTCACCTCCCCCCCCCACCACATCCTTTGGGGACACAGGTGTCACCTCCCCCACCCTTTGGGGTCACTGGTGTCACCTCCCCCACACCCAATGGGGACATGGGGGGTGACACACGGGATTGTCACCTGTCCCAAAACTCCCCTGTACACCCGGCCAGGGATAGGGACTGGTGTGACACGGGTGTGACACGGGTGTGACACAGCCACGCACAGGTGTGACACAGGTGTGACACGGGTGTGACACACTCAGGTGTGACACAGCCACGCACGGGTGTGACACAGGTGTGACACGGGTGTGACACGCACAGAGTTGTTACACGCTCAGGTGTGACACGGGTGTGACATGGGTGTGACACAGGTGTGACACACACAGAGTTGTTACACGCTCAGGTGTGACACAGGTGTGACACGGGTGTGACACAGGTGTGACACACACACAGTTGTTACACTCAGGTGTGACACGGGTGTGACACAGGTGTGACATGGGTGTGACACACACACACAGAGTTGTTACACACACTCAGGTGTGACACAGCCACGCACAGGTGTGACACAGGTGTGACACAGAGTTGTTACACGCTCAGGTGTGACACAGGTGTGACACGGGTGTGACACAGGTGTGACACGGGTGTGACACAGGTGTCACACACACACAGTTGTTACACACACTCAGGTGTGACACACACAGGTGTGACACAGCCACACACAGGTGTGACACAGATATGACACACACAAGTGTGACACATGTGTGACGTGGCTGTGACACAGCCACACACAGGTGTGACACTGTCAGGTGTGACACAGACACAGGTGTGATACACACAGGTGTGACACAGGCACACACAGGTGTGACAAAGATATGGCACACACAGGTGTGACACATGTGTGACGTGGGTGTGACACAGCCACACACAGGTGTGACACTCTCAGGTGTGACACAGACACAGATATGACACACACAGGTGTGACACAGGCACAGGTGTGACACGGGTGTGACACAGGTGTGACACTCAGGTGTGACACAAACAGGTGTGACACAGCTACACACAGGTGTGACACACAGGTGTGACACAGACACACAGGTGTGACACAGGTGTGACACACACAGGTGTGACACACAGAGGTGTGACCCAGGCACAGGTGTGACACAGGTGTGACACAGACAGGTGTGACACAGGCACAGGTGTGACACAGCCGTGTACAGCCACTCACAGGTGTGACACGGGTGTGACACAGACAGGTGTGACACAGACACACACAGGTGTGACACGGGTGTGACACGGGTGTGACACGGGTGTGACACAGACGGGTGTGACACAGCCGTGTACAGCCACTCACAGGTGTGACACGGGTGTGAC
Source organism: Poecile montanus (assembly GCA_038429875.1). Classification (NCBI taxonomy): domain Eukaryota; kingdom Metazoa; phylum Chordata; class Aves; order Passeriformes; family Paridae; genus Poecile; species Poecile montanus. The sequence goes on along the minus strand of CM076539.1, from coordinate 1,514,820 downwards.
ACAGACAGGTGTGACACAGACACACACAGGTGTGACACAGGTGTGACACACACAGGTGTGACACAGGTGTGACACACACAGGTGTGACACAGACACACACAGGTGTGACACAGGTGTGACACACACAGGTGTGACACAGGTGTGACCCAGGCACAGGTGTGACACAGGTGTGACACAGACAGGTGTGACACAGGCACAGGTGTGACACAGCCGTGTACAGCCACTCACAGGTGTGACACGGGTGTGACACAGACAGGTGTGACACAGACACACACAGGTGTGACACGGGTGTGACACAGACAGGTGTGACACAGACACACACAGGTGTGACACAGGTGTGACACACACAGGTGTGACATGGGTGTGACACAGACAGGTGTGACACAGCCGTGTACAGCCACTCACAGGTGTGACACACTCAGGTGTGACACAGCCACGCACAGGTGTGACACGGGTGTGACACAGGTGTGACACGGGTGTGACACAGGTGTGACACGGGTGTGACACAGCCACACACAGGTGTGACACAGGTGTGACACGGGTGTGACACAGTCACACACGGGTGTGACACAGGTGTGACACGGGTGTGACACAAACAGGTGTGACACAGTCACACACGGGTGTGACACAGGTGTGACACGGGTGTGACACAAACAGGTGTGACACAGTCACACACGGGTGTGACACAGGTGTGACACGGGTGTGACACAGTCACACTCAGGTGTGACACGGGTGTGACACAGTCACACACAGGTGTGACACGGGTGTGACACACTCAGGTGTGACACAGCCACGCACAGGTGTGACACAGGTGTGACACACTCAGGTGTGACACAGTCACGCACAGGTGTGACACGGGTGTGACACGGGTGTGACACGGGTGTGACACAGTCACACACAGGTGTGACACGCTCCTGCTGCACCCCAAATCCTGGAGCATCCCAAACCCTCCAGAACCCCAAACCCAGGAACACCCCAAATCCTGGAGAACCCCAAATCCTGGAGCACCCCAAATCCTCCAGAACCTCTCGGAGCACCCCAAATCCTCCAGAACCCCAAATTCTCCAGAACCCCAAAATCCGATACAACAGGATCCCAACACCCCAAATCCTGGAACACCCCAAATCCTGGAGCACCTCTCAGAGCACCCCAAATCCTCCAGAACCCCGAAATCTGATACAACAGGATCCCAACACCCCAAATCCTGGAGAACCCCAAATTCTGGAACATCCCCAATCCTGGAACACCCCAAATCTGGGAACACCCCAAATCCTGGAACACCCCAAATCCTGGAGCACCACAAATCCTGCAGAACCTCTCAGAGCACCCCAAATCCTCCAGAACCCCCAAATCCGATACAACAGGATCCCAACACCCCAAATCCTGGAGCACCACAAATCCTGGAGCACCCCAAATCCTGGAAAACCCCAAATCCTCCAAAACCCCAAATCCTCCAAAACCCCAAATCCCGGAGCACCCCAAATCCTGGAAAACCCCAAATCCTGGAACACCCCAAATCCTCCAAAACCCCAAATCCTGGAAAACCCCAAATCCTGGAACACCACAAATCCTGGAACACCCCAAATCCTCCAGAACCCCAAATCCTGGAGCACCCCAAATCCTGGAACACCCCAAATCCTCCAGAACCCCAAAATCCGATACAACAGGATCCCAACACCCCAAATCCTGGAGCACCCCAAATCCTGGAGCACCCCAAATCCTGAAACACCCCAAAATCCTGGAGCACCCCAAATCCTCCAGAACCCCAAAATCCGATACAACAGGATCCCAACACCCCAAATACTGGAACACCCCAAATCCTGGAGCACCCCAAATTCTGGAACACCCCAAATCCTCCAGAACCTCTCACAGCCCCCCAAATTCTCCAGAACCTCAAAATTTGATACAACAGGATCCCAGCACCCCAAATCCTGGAGAACCCCAAATCCTCCAGAACCCCAAATCCTGGAGCACCACAAATCCTGGAGCACCCCAAATCCTCCAAAACCCCAAATCCTCCAAAAGCCCGAATCCTGGAGCACCCCAAATCCTGGAAAACCCCAAATCCTGGAACACCCCAAATCCTCCAAAACCCCAAATCCTGGAACACCCCAAATCCTCCAGAACCCCAAAATCCGATACAACAGAATCCCAACACCCCAAATGCTGGAACACCCCAAATCCTCCAGAAGTCTAAATCCTCCAGAACCTCTCAGAGCACCCCAAATTCTCCAGAACCCCAAAATTTGATACAACAGGATCCCAAGACCCCAAATCCTGGAAAACCCCAAATCCTGGAACACCCCAAATCCCGGAGCACCCCAAATCCTGGAAAACCCCCAATCTCAGAACACCCCAAATCCTCCAGAACCCCAAATCCCAGAACACCCCCAATCCTGGAACACCCCAAATCCTGGAAAACCCCAAATCCTGGAAAACCCCAAATCCTGGAACACCCCAAATTCTCCAGAACCCCAAAATCCGATACAACAGGATCCCAACACCCCAAATCTTGGAGCACCCCAAATCCTCCAGAACCCCAAATCCTGGAACACCCCAAATCCTGGAACACCCCAAATCCTCCAGAACCCCAAAATCTGATACAACAGGATCCCAACACCCCAAATCCTGGAACACCCCAAATTCTCCAGAACCCCAAAATCCGATACAACAGGATCCCAACACCCCAAATCCTGGAGCACCCCAAATCCTGGAACATCCCCAATCCTGGAGCACCCCAAATCCTGGAAAACCCCAAATCCTGGAACACCCCAAATCCTGCAGAACCTCTCAGAGCACCCCAAATCCTCCAGAACCCCAAAATCCGATACAACAGAATCCCAACACCCCAAATCCTGGAGCACCCCAAATCCTGGAGCACCCCAAATCCTGGAGCACCCCAAATCCTGGAGCACCCCAGCACCCCAACCCCAGTGCAGCGGTGTCGCCCCAAACCCCAGCGCTGCCATCCCCAGCACCCCAAAATTCCCGGTGAAGGGGATCCCAACACCCCAAAATTCCATGTACACCCCAAAACTCCCGGTGTAACGGGATCCCAGCACCCCAAAATTCCCAGGAAACCCTAAATCCTGGTTTAGCGGAATCCCAGCACCCCAATATTCCACGTACACCCCAAAATTCCCGGTATAACAGGACCAGACACCCCAATATTTCATGTACACCCCAATATTCCCATTTGAACGGGATCCCAGCACCCCAAAATTCAATATACACCCCAAAATTCCCATTAGAACGGGATCCCAACACCTCAAAATTCCACGTACACCCCAAAATTCCCTTTATAACAGGACCAGACACCCCAAAATTCAATGTACACTCGAAAATTCTCATCATAACGGGACCAGACACCCCAATATTCCACGTACACCCCAAAATTCCCATTAAAACAGGAACAGACACCCCAATATTCCAACTACATCTCAGAATTCCCATTATAACGGGACCCAAACACCCCAAAATTCCATCTACACCCCAAAATTCCCGCTATAACGGGATCCCAACACCCCGAAATTCCCACTATAACGGGATCCCAACACCCCGAAATTCCCACTATAACGGGATCCCAGCAACCCAAAATTCAATGTACACCCCAAAATTCCCTTTATAACAGAACCAGACACCCCAAAATTCAATGTACACCCCAAATTCCCATTAAAACAGGAACAGACACCCCAAAATTCCCGTTATAACAGGATCCCAGCAGCCCAAAATTCAATGTACACCCCAAAATTCCCATTAGAACAGGATCCCAGCACCCCAAAATTCCACATACACCCCAAAATTCCCTTTATAACAGGACCAGACACTTCAATATTCCATGTACACCCCAAAATTCCCACTATAACAGGAACAGACACCCCAATTATTCCGTCTATGCCCCAAAATTCCCATTATAACGGGATCCCAACACCCCAAAATTCCATGTACACCCCAAAATTCCCGCTACAACGGGATCCAAGCACCCCAAAATTCAATGTACACCCCAAAATTCCCGCTACAACGGGATCCAAGCACCCCAAAATTCAATGTACACCCCAAAATTCCCGTTACAACGGGATCCAAGCACCCCAAAATTCAATGTACACTCGAAAATTCCCATTATAATGGGATCCCAGCAACCCAAAATTCAATGTACACTCGAAAATTCCCATTATAACGGGACCAGACACCCCAATATTCCATCTACACCTCAAAATTCCCATTATAACGGGATCCCAACACCCCAAAATTCAATGTACACCTCAAAATTCCCATTATAACAGGACCAGACACCCCAAAATTCAATGTACACCCCAAAATTCCCATTATAACGGGATCCCAGCACCCCAAAATTCAATGTACACCCCAAAATTCCCGTTATAACAGAACCAGACACCCCAAAATTCAATGTACACCCCAAAATTCCCATTATAATGGGATCCCAGCGCCCCAAAATTCCATCTACACCCCAAAATTCCCGCTACAACGGGACCAGACACCCAAAAATTCCCACTATAACAGGATCCCAACACCTCAAAATTCAACGTACACCCCAAAATTCCCATTATAATGGGACCAGACACCCCAATATTCCATCTACACCCCAGAATCCCCATTATAACGGGACCAGACACCCCAAAATTCCATCTACACCTCAAAATTCTCATTATAACAGAATCCTAACACCCCAAAATTCCAGGGAAACCACAAAATTCCCATTATAACGGGATCCCAGCAGCCCAAAATTCAATGTACACCCCAAAATTCCCATTGTAACGGGACCAGACACCCCAATATTCCCGGTACAACGGGATCTCAACACCCCAAAATTCCACATACAACCCAAAATTCTCATTATAACGGGACCAGACACCCCAAAATTCCATCTACACCCCAAAATTCCCGTTATAACGGGATCCCAGCATCCCAAAATTCAATGTACACCCCAAAATTCCCATTAGAACGGGACCAGACACCCCAAAATTCAATGTACACCCCAAAATTCTCGTTATAACGGGATCCAAGCACCCCAAAATTCAATGTACACCCCAAAATTCCCATTATAATGGGATCCTAGCATCCCAATACTGCTGGGACACCTCAAAATTCCCGTTATAACGGGATCCCAGCAGCCCAAAATGCCTCATACACCCCAAAATTCCCGCTATAACGGGACCAGACACCCCAAAATTCCCGCTATAACGGGACCAGACACCCCAAGACTCCAAGGAAACCCAAAAATTCAGGATCCCAACACCCCAAAATTCCACGTACACCCCAAAATTCCCATTGTAACGGGACCAGACACCCCAATTATTCCGTCTATGCCCCAAAATTCCCATTATAACGGGATCCCAGCATCCCAAAATTCCATGTACACCCCAAAATTCCCGTTATAACGGGACCAGACACCCCAAGACTCCAAAGAAACCCAAAAATTCAGGATCCCAACACCCCAAAATTCCACGTACACCCCAAAATTCCCGCTATAACAGGACCAGACAGCTCAAAATTCCCATTATAACGGGACCAGACACCCCAATATTCCATCTACACCCCAAAATTCCCGTTATAACGAGATCCCAGCATCCCAAAATTCAATGTACACCCCAAAATTCCCGTTATAACGGGATCCCAGCATCCCAAAATTCAATGTACACCCCAAAATTCCCGTTATAACGGGACCAGACACCCCAATATTCCATCTACACCTCAAAATTCTCATTATAACGGGACCAGACACCCTAAAATTCAATGTACACCCCAAAATTCCCATTAGAACGGGACCAGACATCCCAAAATTCAATGTACACCCCAAAATTCCCATTATAACGGGATCCCAGCACCCCAAAATTCAATGTACACCCCAAAATTCCCGCTATAACGGGACCAGACACCCCAAGACTCCAAGGAAACCCAAAAACTCAGGATCCCAACACCCCAAAATTCCTCGTACACCCCAAAACCCCCGCTTTAACGGGACCCCACCACCCCTCCCGCACCCCCCACCCCACCGGGGACCCCCCAAACTCCCTCCCCCACCCCCCGAACCCCCAAATCTCGCCCCCCTCCCCCCATCCCCCCTCAGAGCCGCCCCCCCCCCGTTCCCGCCCTTTCCTCTCCCCTCACGAACCGCCCCCCCCCCCCTCTCCCCTCACCTGGCCTTGGCCGAGCGCTCGTAGCTCCAGCCGGGCCCGGCGCTCAGCGGATCCCCGAACCCGGCGGCCGGGTAGTTCCTGTCCATGGGGGCGGCTCCCCCCGGGGCCCAACCGGGGGAGGGGGATCGAGGGGACCGGGGAGGGGAGGCCGGGGGGGAGGGGGGGGCGGCCGGGGCGGGGAGAGGCGCTCACGGAGCCGCCATGATGGAGCGGGGCCGCGCGCCGCCGCTTCCTCCCACAGTGCACCGCGCCAATGGCGGGGGGGGGGGGGCGCGCGCGGCGGCGGGAGCGCGGCGGGAGGGGCGGGGCGGAGGAACAGCCAATAGGAAACGGGAGGGGGCGTGGTCAGGGCACTGCCATAAAAGGAGAAAGGGGCGGGGCTAAGGGACAATGGCAGCGGCGCGAGGGAGTGGGCGTGGCTACGCACTGCCATATATGGGCAAAAGGGGCGGGGCAAACAGCGGCGGGAGCCCGGAGGGGCGTGGCTTAGCGCTGCCATATATGGTCAAAAGGGCGGGGCAAACAGCGGCAGGAGCCCGGAGTGGGCGTGGCTTAACGCTGCCATATATGGAAAAAGGGGCGGGGCAAACAGCGGCGGGAGCCCTGAGGGGGCGTGGCCAAGCAGCGTCTATAGGCGGTAAAGGGGCGGGGCCATTTCTCCATATATGGAAAAGGGGGCGTGGCCACGCTGTGGCGGGAGCCCTGAGGGGGCGTGGCCTGAGGGAATCTATAGGGGGGAAATGGGCGTGGAAAGGGGCGTGGCCTTGGCTTTTCTATAGGGGAAAGGGAGCGCGGGGAGGGGCGGGGTAAGGGCGTGGCCCTGCATTGCCTATACCCCAAAAAGAGGCGTGGCTTTACCCTTAAAGGGGCGGGGTTAAAATTCTCCTTGGAAAAAGCGAGGAAGCGGCGCTGGAGGGGGAAACTGGGACAAACTGGTGGATACTGGGAGCCCCAACCCGACCCCTTCCCACGGGGCGGAACCAAAACACCGCCCCCCCCCCCCAACCCGGACCCTTTGAGGCGGCGCGCGTTTCCGCTCGGCCACTTCCGGTTTCCGCCTCACCACTTCCGGTTTCCGCCTCAGCGGCGGAGCGGGCGCTGAGGGAGGCGCGGGCCCAAAACCTCCTCAAAACCCCTGAAAAAACCTCCCGAAACCTCTCAGAATTTCTATTTTTTTGTTGTTTTAGGAGCTTTAGGAGCTCTTTTCGCTGCCATGACGCGGCACGGCAAGAACTGCACGGCGGGGGCCGTGTACAGCTACCACGAGAGGAAGAAGGACACAGGTGGCGGCTGAGGGCGGGAGGGTTTTTGGGGGGTTTTGAGGGGTTTTGAGGGGGTTTTGGGGGTGGTGGTGATGGTGTTTTGGTTGTTTTTGCAGCGGCTTCGGGCTACGGGACGCAGCGGGTTCGTGTGGGCCGCGACGCCATCAAGGATTTCGATTGTTGCTGTTTGTCCCTGCAGCCCTGCCGGGATCCTGTGGTGACGTGAGTGAGAGCCCCAAAACAGCCCAAAATCAGCCCTAAAATGGACACAAAACTGCCCCAAATCAGCCCCAAACTGCCCCAAAATCAGCCCTAAAATGGACACAAAACTGCCCCAAAATGGACCCAAAACTGCCCCAAAATCAGCCCCAAAATGGACCCAAAACTGCCCCAAAATCAGCCCCAAACTGCCCCAAAATCAGCCCCAAAATGGACACAAAACTGCCCCAAAATCAGCCCTAAAATGGACACAAAACTGCCCCAAATCAGCCCCAAACTGCCCCAAAATCAGCCCTAAAATGGACACAAAACTGCCCCAAAATCAGCCCCAAACTGCCCCAAAATCAGCCCTAAAATGGACACAAAATTGCCCCAAAATCAGCCCCAAAATGGACCCAAAATCAGCCCTAAAATGGACACAAAACTGCCCCAAAATCAGCCCCAAAATGGACCCAAAAGTGCCCCAAAATCAGCCCTAAAATGGACCCAAAAGTGGCCCAAAATCAGCCCTAAAATGGACACAAAACTGCCCCAAATCAGCCCCAAACTGCCCCAAAATCAGCCCTAAAATGGACACAAAACTGCCCCAAATCAGCCCCAAACTGCCCCAAAATCAGCCCTAAGATGGACCCAAAACTGCCCCAAAATCAGCCCCAAAATGGACCCAAAAGTAGCCCAAAATCAGCCCTAAAATGGACCCAAAACAGCCCCAAATCAGCCCTAAAATGGACACAAAACTGCCCCAAAATGAGCCCTAAAATGGACCCAAAACTGCCCCAAAATCAGCCCCAAAATGGACCCAAAACCAGCCCTAAGATGGACCCAAAACTGCCCAAAATGAGCCCCAAAATGGACCCAAAACAGCCCAAAATCAGCCCTAAAATGGACCCAAAACTGCCCCAAAATGGACCCAAAACAGCCCAAAATCAGCCCTAAAATGGACCCAAAACTGCCCCAAAATGGACCCAAAACTACCCCAAAATCAGCCCCAAAATGGACCCAAAATTGCCCCAAAATCAGCCCCAAAATGGACCCAAAACCAACCCTAAGATGGACCCAAAACTGCCCAAAATGAGCCCCAAAATGGACCCAAAACTGCCCCAAAATCAGCCCCAAAATGGACCCAAAACTGCCCCAAAATCAGCCCCAAAATGGACCCAAAACTGCCCCAAAATCAGCCCCAAAATGGACACAAAACAGCCCAAAATCAGCCCCAAAATGGACCCAAAATGAACCCCAAACCAGTCACAAAATCAGCCCTAAAACAGCCCCAAAATGGACCCAAAAGTGATCCCAAAATCAGCCCAAAACAGCCCCAAAGAAACCCTAAAATGGACCCAAACCAGCCCAAAATCAGCCCAAAAACAACCCCAAAATTGACCCCAAAATCAGCCCAAAGCAGCCCCAAAACTGCCCCAAAACCAACCCCAAAACTGCCCCAAAATCAGCCCCAAAATCAGCCCCAAAACAGCTCAAAACTGCCCCAAAATCAGCCTCAAAACAGCCCAAAAACAACCCCAAAATGGACCCAAAATCAGCCCTAAAATGGACCCAAAACTGTTCCAAAATCAGCCCCAAAATGGACCCAAAACTGCCCCAAAATGGACCCAAAATGGACCCAAAATCAGCCCCAAAATGGACCCAAAACTGCCCCAAAATGGACCCAAAATGGACCCAAAACTGCCCCAAAATGAGCTCCAAAATCAGCCCAGAACCAACCCCAAAATGGACCCAAACCCCCCAAAAACACCCCAGAGCACCCCAAAAACCACCCCAAAAACACCCCAAACCCCCCAAAAACCACCCAGAACACCCCAAAACACCCCAAAAACCACCCCAAAAACACTCCAAAAACCACCCAGAACACCCCAAAAACACCCCAAAAACACCCCAAAACCCCCCAAAATCCTCCAAAAACACCCCCAAAACCCCCCAAAATCCCCCAAAAACACGCCAGAACACCCCAAAACACCCCAAAAACCACCCCAAAAACACCCCAAAAGCACCCCAAAAAACACCCAGAACACCCCAAAACACCCCAAAACTCCCCAAAATCCTCCAAAACCACCCCAAAACCACCCAGAACACCCCAAAAATAAAACCCAGGACCCCAAAATCACCCCAAAACATCCCAAAAATCCCCTCCCCCCCTCCCCCAATGTTGGGGTCCCCCCCTGACGTCCCCGAATTTCCGCAGCCCCGAGGGGTTCCTGTACGAGCGCGAGGCCATCGTCACCTTCCTGCTGCACCAGAAAAACAAAATAGCCCGGGAAACCAAGGTGGGAAAACCCCAAAAACCCCCAAAATCAACCCAAAATCCCCCAAAATCCCCCAAAATCAACCCAAAACCCCCAAAATCAACCCAAAATCCCCCAAAAACCCCCAAAATCAACCCAAAACCCCCAAAATCAACCCAAAATCCCCCAAAAACCCCCAAAATCAACCCAAAATCACCCAAAATCAACCTAAAATCCCCAAAAACCCCCAAAATCAACCCAAAATCAACCCAAAAACACCCAAAATCAACCCAAAAACCCCCAAAATCAACCCAAAATCCCCAAAAAACCCCCAAAATCAACCCAAAATCAACCCAAAATCCCCCAAAAACCCCCAAAAACCCCCAAAATTCCCCCAAAATTTGGGATAAAACCCCTGAAATTTGGGATAAAAATTTGGGGTTTTTTGTTCAAACCCCGGAATTTGGGGAGGTTTTTGGGGGTCCCCGAGTGGATTTTGGGGTCCCTGATGGGATTTTGGGATTCAGGCCTGGAGGGAGCTCAGGAATTTGGGATAAAAACCCTGAAATTTGGGATAAAACCCCAAAATTTGGGATAAAACCCCCGAAATTTGGGATAAAAATTTGGGGTTTTTTGTTCAAACCCCAGAATTTGGGGAGGTTTTTGGGGGTTCCCGATGGGATTTTGGGGTCCCTGATGGGATTTTGGGGTTCAGGCCTGGAGGGAGCTCAGGAATTTGGGATAAAAACCCCAAAATTTGGGATAAAACCCCAAAATTTGGGATAAAACCCCTGAAATTTGGGATAAAAATTTGGGGTTTTTTGGTAAAACCCCGGAATTTGGGGAGGTTTTTGGGGGTCCCCGAGGGGATTTTGGGGTCCCTGAGCCAATTTTGGGGTCCCTGATGGGATTTTGGGGTCCCCGATTGAATTTTGGGGTTCAGGCCTGGAGGGAGCTCAGGAATTTGGGATAAAACCCCTGAAATTTGGGATAAAACCCCAAAATTTGGGATAAAACCCCTGAAATTTGGGATAAAAATTCGGGGTTTTTTGGTAAAACCCTGAAATTTGGGGAGGTTTTTGGGGGTCCCTGAGCCGATTTTGGGGGTCCCCGATGGGATTTTGGGGGTCCCCGATGGGATTTTGGGGTCCCTGATGGGATTTTGGGGTGCAGGTTTGGAGGGAGCTCAGGAATTTGGGATAAAACCCCTGAAATTTGGGATAAAAATTTGGGGTTTTTTGTTCAAAGCCCGGAATTTGGGGAGGTTTTTGGGGGTCCCCGAGGGGATTTTGGGGTCCCCCTGATTTTGGGGTGCAGGCCTGGCAGCACCAAGAAGGGACTCAGGAATTTGGGATAAAACCCCTGAAAGTTGGGATAAAACCCCAAAATTTGGGATAAAACCCCCGAAATTTGGGATAAAAATTTGGGGTTTTTTGTTCAAAGCCCGGAATTTGGGGAGGTTTTTGGGGGTCCCCGATGGAATTTTGGGGTCCCCCCGATTTTGGGGTCCCCAAATTTGGGATCCCCTGAGCGATTCCTGGAGGGGGCTCAGGAATTTGGGATAAAACCCCAAAATTTGGGATAAAACCCCTGAAATTTGGGATAAAAATTTGGGGTTTTTTGTTGAAACCCCGGGATTTGGGGAGGATTTTGGGGGTCCCCGATGGGATTTTGGGGTCCCCGATGGAATTTTGGGGTCCAGGCCTGGAGGGAGCAGCGGGAATTTGGGATAAAACCCCTGAAATTTGGGATAAAACCCCAAAATTTGGGATAAAACCCCCGAAATTTGGGATAAAAATTTGGGGTTTTTTGTTCAAACCCCAGAATTTGGGGAGGTTTTTGGGGGTCCCCGAGGGGATTTTGGGGTCCCCGAGCCGATTTTGGGGTGCAGGCCTGGAGGGAGCTCAGGAATTTGGGATAAAACCCCTGAAATTTGGGATAAAACCCCAAAATTTGGGATAAAACCCCCGAAATTTGGGATACATTTTTGGGATTTTTGGTAAAACCCTGAAATTTGGGGAGGTTTTTGGGGGTCCCCGATGGGATTTTGGGGTCCCTGATGGGATTTTGGGGGTCCCTGATGGGATTTTAGGGGTCCCCGATGGGATTTTGGGGTGCAGGCCTGGAGGGAGCTCAGGAATTTGGGATAAAACCCCAAAATTTGGGATAAAACCCCCGAAATTTGGGATAAAAATTTGGGGATTTTGGTTCAAACCCCAGAATTTGGGGAGGTTTTTGGGGGTCCCCGATGGGATTTTGGGGTCCCCCTGATTTTGGGGTGCAGGCCTGGCAGCGGCAGCGGGAGCAGCGGCGCCGGGAGCGGGAGCAGCAGAGGGGGGAGGGGGCGGCCAAAGCCCTGCGGGGGTTCCTGGAGGCCGAGACCCCCCTGGGGAAGGGAGAGACCCCCGGGAACGGCAGCGGTGAGAGGGGAGGGGGGGGATTTGGGGGGATTTGGGGGGTCCTGGGTGGATTTGAGGGGGTCCTGGGGGGAGTTTGGGGGAGTTTTGAGGGGGATTTGGGGGGCTTTGGGGGGTCCTGGGGGGGATTTGGGGGAGGTTTGGGGGGTTCTGGGGGGATTTTGGGGGGTCTTGGGGGGGTTTGAGGGGGATTTGGGGGGATTTTGGGGGTCCTGGGGGGATTTGGGGGGTCCTGGGGGGATTTGGGGGGATCTTGGGGGGGGTTGAGGGGGATTTGGGGGGGATTTTGGGGGTCCTGGGAGGGTTTGGGGAGGATTGGGGGGATTTGGGAGGTCCTGGGGGGGATTTGGGGGGTCATGGGGGGGTTTTGGGGGGATTGGGGGGGATTTTGGGGGTCCTTGGGGGGATTTTGGGGGGTCCTGGGGGGATTTGGGGGGATTTGGGGGGTCCTGGGGAGATTTTGGGGGAGTTTTGAGGGGGATTTGGGGGGGTTTGGGGGGGTTTGGGGGGTCCTGGGGGGGTTTGGGGGGGTTTGGGGGGTCCTGGGGGGGTTTGGGGGGATTGGGGAGTTTGGGGGGGATTTGGGGGGGTTTGGGGGGTTCTGGGGGGATTTAGAGGGGTCTTGGTGGGGGGTCTTGGGGGGTTTGGGGGGGGATTTGGGGGGTCCTGGGGGGATTTTGGGGGGATTTTGAGGGATTTGGGGAAGGTTTGGGGGAGTCCTGGGGGGATTTTGGGGGGGATTTTGGGGGTCCTGGGGGGGTTTGGGGGGTTCCTGAAGGGATTTGGGGATCCTGGGGGGGGTTTGGGGGGTTCTGGGGGGATTTTGGGGGGTCTTGGGGGGTTTGGGGGGGATTTGGGGGATCCTGGGGGGTTTGGGGGGGAGATTGGGGGGGATTTGGGGAGGTTTGGGGGGAATTTGGGGGGTCCTGGGGGGGGTTTGGGGGGGTCCTGGGGGTATTTGCGGGGATTGGGGGGTTTGGGGGGAGATTGGGGGGGCTTGAGGGGATTTTGGGGGGATTTGGGAGGGTTTGGGGGGGTTTAGGATCAGATTTTGGGGTTAATTTTGGATGTTTTGGGGTTAATTTGGGTATTTTTGGGTATTTTGGGGTGGATTTTGGATATTTTGGGGTGGATTTTGGGGGTGGATTTTGGATATTTTGGGGTTAATTTGGGATATTTTGGGGTGGATTTTGGATATTTTGGGGTGAATTTTGGCTATTTTGGATATTTTGGGGTGGATTTTGGATATTTTGGATATTTTGGGGTGAATTTTGGATATTTTGGGGTTAATTTGGGATATTTTGGGATATTTTGGATATTGGAGGATTAGTTTGGGATGGATTTTGGGGTTAATTTTGGATGTTTAGGGTGGATTTTGGGTTAATTTTGGATATTTTGGATATTTTGGGGTTAATTTTGGATATTTTGGATATTTTGGGTTAATTTGGGATATTTTGGGGTGGATTTTGGGGTTAATTTGGGATATTTTGGGTTAAGTTTGGGATATTTTGGGGTGAATTTTGGATATTTTGGGGTGGATTTTGGATATTTTGGGATATTTTGCGGTGAATTTTGGATATTTTGGATATTTTGGATATTTTGGATATTTTGGGGTGAATTTTGGATATTTTGGATATTTTGGATATTTTGGGGTGAATTTTGGGGTGAATTTTGGATATTTTGGGATATTTTGGGGTGAATTTTGGATATTTTGGATATTTTGGGGTGAATTTTGGATATTTTGGGGTGAATTTTGGATATTTTGGGGTGAATTTGGGATATTTTGGGGTGAATTTGGGATATTTTGGGATATTTTGGGGTGAATTTTGGATATTTTGGGATATTTTGGGGTGAATTTGGGATATTTTGGGGTTAATTTTGGATATTTTGGGGTGAATTTGGGATATTTTGGGGTTAATTTTGGATATTTTGGATATTTTGGGATATTTTGGGGTGAATTTTGGATATTTTGGGATATTTTGGGGTGAATTTGGGATATTTTGGGGTGAATTTTGGATATTTTGGGGGTGGATTTTGGATATTTTGGGTTAAGTTTGGGATATTTTGGATATTTTGGGATATTTTGGGGTGAATTTTGGATATTTTGGGGTGAATTTTGGATATTTTGGGGTCTCAGTCTCCCCCTCCCCTCCCCCCCCAGGCGGCCCCTCCCCCTCCGGGCCCCTCCCGAGCTTCTGGATCCCCTCCCTGACCCCGGAGGCTGCGGCCGAGCGGCTCCAGAGACCCGTGAGTGACCACTGAGTGACCACTGAGTGACCACTGAGTGACCACTGACCACTGAGTGACCACTGAGTGACCACTGACCACTGAGTGACCACTGAGTGACCACTGAGTGACCACTGAGTGACCCCTGAGTGACCACTGAGTGACCACTGAGTGACCATTGACCACTGAGTGACCCCTGAGTGACCACTGACCCATCCTGAGTGACCCCTGAGCGACCCTGAGTGACCACTGACCACTGACCCACCCTGAGTGACCACTGACCCCTGAGTGACCCCTGAGTGACCCCTGAGTGACCCCTGAGTGACCCCTGACCCCTGAGTGACCCCTGAGTGACCCCTGAGTGACCCCTGAGTGACCCCTGACCCAGGGCCGGGTTCTGGCCTGGATTTCTGGGGGATTTGGGGCCGTTTTGGGGGATTTTGGGGAGAATTTGGGACATTTTGGGACATTTTGGAACATTTTGGGACATTTTGGGACATTTTGCGACATTTTGGGATATTTTGTGACATTTTGGGACATTTTTGGGGCATTTTGGGACATTTTGGGGCATTTTGGGGACATTTTGGGACATTTTTGGGACGATATTTTGGGACATTTTTGGGATGATATTTTTGGCTATTTTTGGGACAACTCTGGGATATTCTGGGACATTTTTGGGACAATTTGGGATATTTTGGATGATATTCTGGGACAATTTTGGGATATTTTTGGGACATTTTTGGGACATTTTTGGGATATTTTTGGACATTTTTGGGATATTTTGGGGCATTTTTGGGAAAATTTTGGACAATTTTGGGACATTTTTGGGATGACATTTTTGGAATATTTTGGGACATTTTTGGGATATTTTGGGGCATTTTTGGGATATTTTTGGGATAATTTTGGGACAGTTCTGGGAGAATTCTGGGACATTTTTGGGACACTTTGGGACAATTTTGGGACAATTTTGGATATTTTGGGATGACATTTTGGGACAATTTTGGGACATTTTGGGGATATTTTGGGACAATTTTGGGACAATTTTGGTACATTTTTGGGATGACATTTTTGGGATATTTGAGATGGTATTTTGGGACATTTTTGGGACATTTTTGGGTTTTTTGAGATGACATTTGGGATATTTTGGGACATTTTTGGGCCAATTTGGGATATTTTTGGGATATTTTGGGATGGCATTTTTGGATATTTTTGCGACCAATTCTGGAACATTTTTGGGACATTTTTTGATATTTTTGGGACAATTTTGGGACGTTTTTGGATATTTTTGGATATTTTGGGGCATTTTTGGGACGTTTTTGGGACATTTTTGGGATGATATTTTGGGACGTTTTTGGAATATTTTGGGATATTTTTGGGACATTTTGGGGATATTTTGGGATATTTTGAGATACTTTGGGATGACATTTTTGGGATATTTTGGGACATTTTTGGATGACTTTTTATGACTTTTTGGGATATTTTGGGATACTTTGGGTGACATTTTTGGGATATTTTGGGATACTTTGGGTGACATTTTTGGGATATTTTGGGATACTTTGGGTGACATTTTTGGGATATTTTGGGACAATTTTGGTACCATTTTTGGATGACATTTTTGGGATATTTTGAGATGGTATTTTGGGACATTTTTGGAACATTTTTGGGGTATTTTGGGATGACATTTTGGGATATTTTGGGACATTTTGGGCCAATTTTGGGATATTTTTGGGATATTTTGGGATGACATTTTTGGATATTTTTGCGACAATTCTGGAACATTTTTGGGACATTTTTGATATTTTTGGGACAATTTTGGGACAGTTTTGGACATTTTTGGGATATATTTGGGATGCTTTGGGACAATTCTGGGACATCTTGGGATGACATTTTTGGGACAATTTTGGGACAATTTTGGGATATTTTGGGACAATTCTGGGATTTTTAGGACATTCTTGGGATGTTTTTGGGACATTTTTGGGATGATATTTTGGGACATTTTTGTAATATTTTGGGATATTTTGGGGATATTTTGGGGATATTTTGGGTGACATTTTTGGGACATTTTTGGGATGTTTTTGGGATATTTTGAGATACTTTGGGATGACATTTTTGGGATATTTTGGGGCATTTTTGGGATAATTTTGGGATATTTTGGGACGTTTTTGGGATGACGTTTTGGGACATTTTTGGGATATTTTGGGGCAATTTTGGGACATTTTTGGGACAATTTTAGGATATTTTGGGATATTTTGGGACATTTTTGGGACATTTTTGGGACAATTTTAGGATATTTTGGGATATTTTGGGACATTTTTGGAATGACATTTTTGGGACAATTTTGGGATATTTTGGGGCATTTTTGGGACATTTTTGGGATGTTTTTGGGATATTTTGAGATACTTTGGGATGACATTTTTGGGATATTTTGGGGCACTTTTGGGACAATTTTGGGACATTTTTGGGATATTTTGGGGCATTTTTGGGACAATTTTGGGACATTTTGGGATTACATTTTTGGGACGTTTTGGGGACATTTTGGGATGACATTTTTGGGATATTTTGGGACAATTTTGGGACATTTTGGGATAATTTTGGGACAATTCTGGGATATTTTGGAATATTTTGGGATATTTTTGGGACATTTTGGGGATATTTTGGGATATTTTTGGGACATTTTAGGGATGTTTTTGGGATATTTTGAGATACTTTGGGATGACATTTTTGGGATATTTTGGGGCATTTTTGGGGCATTTTTGGGACATTTTTGGGACATTTTTGGGATGACATTTTTGGATATTTTGGGACATTTTTGGGATAATTTTGGGACAATTCTGGGATATTTTAGGACATTTTTGGGATGTTTTTGGGACATTTTGGGACAATTTTGGGATATTTTTGGGATGACATTTTTGGGATATTTTGGGGCATTTTTGGGATAATTTTGGGACATTTTCAGAATATTTTGGGACATTTTTGGGACTTTTTAGGATAATTTTGGGATGACATTTTGGGACAATTTTGGGATATTTTTGGGATAATTTTGGGACAATTCTGGGATATTTTGGGACATTTTTGGGTATTTTGGGATGACATTTTGGGACATTTTTTGGGACATTTTTGGGATATTTTGGGGCATTTTTGGGATATGTTTGGGATATTTTGGGACATTTTTGGGTCAATTTTGGGATATTTTGGGACATTTTTGGAATGACATTTTTGGGTCAATTTTGGGATATTTTGGGACATTTTTGGGACAATTTTGGGATATTTTGGGATATATTTGGGACATTTTGGGACATTTTTGTGATGACGTTTTGGGACATTTTTGGGATGTTTTGGGATACTTTGGGATGACAGTTTTTGGGATATTTTGGGACATTTTTGGGACAATTTGGGATATTTTGGGACAATTCTGGAATATTTTAGGACATTTTTGGGACGATATTTTGGGACATTTTTGGGATGATGTTTCGGGAGAATTTTGGGAGATTTTGGGATATTTTGGGACATTTTTGGGACATTTTGGGATATTTTGGGATGACATTTTTGGGATGTCATTTTGGGGACAATTTTGGGACATTTTTGGAATATTTTGGGACATTTTGGGATGTTTTTGGATGACGTTTTTGGGGTATTTTGGGATACTTTGGGTGACATTTTTGAGACACTTTGGGACATTTTGGGACATTTTTGGGATATTTTGGGACAT
>CM076539.1:1464563-1495592 GCA_038429875.1 Poecile montanus | reverse complement strand
GGCACCCCCAGTGTCACCCCCAGGGTCTCGGTGTCACCTGAAAGGTCCCGGTGTCAATGTCACCCCTGGTGTCACCTCCAGTGTCACCCCCAGGGTTCTGGTGTCACCCCTGGTGTCACCCGGTGTCCCCCCAGTGTCACCCGGTGTCCTCTGGTGTCACCCCTGGGGTCCCAGTGTCACCCCTGGTGTCACCTCCAGTGTCACCCCCAGGGTTCTGGTGTCACCCCCGGTGTCACCCGGTGTCCCCCCAGTGTCACCCCTGGGCTCCCGGTGTCAATGTCACCTCTGGTGTCACCCGATGTCACCCCCAGGGTCTCGGTGTCACCCTCGGTGTCACCCTCGGGTTGCCAGTGTCACCCCCAGGGTCCCAGTGTCACCCGTGGGATCACCCCGGTGTCACCCGGTGTCACCCGGTGTCACCCCCGGGGTCCCGGTGTCACCCCAATGTCACCCCCAGTGTCACCCCTGGGATCACCCCAGTGTCACCCGGTGTCACCCTCAGGGTCCCGGTGTCACCTGAGGGGTCCTGGTGTCACTTCAGTGCCACCACCAGAGTCCCAATGTCACCCGGTGTCACCCCCAGGGTCTTGGTGTCACCCTTGGTGTCACCTGAAGGGTCCCAGTGTCCCCCCAATGTCACCCGGTGTCACCCCCAGTGTCACCTGAGGGGCCCTGGTGTCACTTCAGTGTCACCCCCAGGGTCCCAATGTCACCCGGTGTCACCCCCAGTGTCACCCGGTACCACCCAGTGTCACCCTTGGGGTTCCGGTGTCACCTCCCGGTGTCACCTGAGGGGTCCCAGTGTCACCCGGTGTCACCCAATGTTACCCCCAGTGTCACCCGGTGTCACCCGATGTCACCCCCAGTGTCACTCGGTGTCACCTGAGGGGTCCTGGTGTCACCCAGTGTCACCCGATGTCACCCCCAGTGTCACCCCCGGTGTCACCTGAGGGGTCCCGGTGTCACACAAGGGGTCCCGGTGTCACTCGGTGTCACCCAATGTCACCCCCAGTGTCACCCGGTGTCACCTGAGGGGTCCCAGTGTCACTCAGTGTCACCCCCAGGGTCTCGGTGTCACCTCTGGTGTCACCTGAGGGCTCCCGGTGTCACCCCCGGTGTCACCCCCAGGGTCCTGGTGTCACATCAATGTCACCTGAGGGGTCCCAGTGTCACCCCCAGTGTCACCCGGTGTCACCTGAGGAGTCCCGGTGTCACCCGGTGTCACCTGAGGGGTCCCAGTGTCACCCCCGGTGTCACCCCCAGGGTCCTGGTGTCACACCAATGTCACCTGAGGGGTCCCAGTGTCACCCGGTGTCACACGAGGGGTCCTGGTGTCACCCGGTGTCACCCAATGTCACCCCCAGTGTCACCCGGTGTCACCCCCAGGGTCTCGGTGTCACCTCCGGTGTCACCTTTGGGGTCCTGGTGTCACCTGAGGGTTCCCGGTGTCACCCCCAGTGTCACCCGGTACCACCCAGTGTCACCCCCAGGGTCCCAGTGTCACCTGAGGGGTCCTGGTGTCACCCCCAGGGTCCCCCAGTGTCACCTCAGTGTCACCCAATGTCACCCAATGTCACCCAGTGTCACCCAGTGTCACCCCCAGGGTCCCAGTGTCACATGACGGGTCCCAGTGTCACCCCGGTGTCACCTGGTGTCACCCAGTGTCACCCCCAGGGTCCTGGTGTCACATGAGGGGTCCCAGTGTCACCCCGGTGTCACCCAATGTCACCCCAATGTCACCCCCAGGGTCCCGGTGTCACATGAGGGGTCCCAGTGTCC
Organism: Poecile montanus; assembly: GCA_038429875.1. Taxonomy (NCBI): domain Eukaryota; kingdom Metazoa; phylum Chordata; class Aves; order Passeriformes; family Paridae; genus Poecile; species Poecile montanus. The sequence continues at coordinate 1,493,813 of CM076539.1, read as the reverse complement.
CCCCAGTGTCCCCCCAGTGTCACCCCTGGGGTCCCCCAGTGTCACCCCCGGTGTCACCCGGTGTCACACGAGAGGGGTCCCAGTGTCCCCCCAGTGTCACCCCTGGGGTCCCGGGGTCACCTGGTGTCACCCCCAGTGTCACCCCCAGTGTCCCCCGGTGTCCCCCAGTGTCACCTGAGGGGTCCCAGTGTCCCCCCAGTGTCACCTGATGTCACACGAGAGGGGTCCCGGTGTCCCCTGGTGTCACCCCCAGGGTCCCCCGGTGTCCTCTGGTGTCACCTGAGGGGTCCCAGTGTCACCTGAGGGGTCCTGGTGTCACCTGGTGTCACCCCCAGCGTCCCCCAGTGTCACCTCAGTGTCACCCAATGTCACCCCAGTGTCACCCAGTGTCACCCCCAGGGTCCCCCAGTGTCACCCAGTGTCACCCCCGGGGTCCCCCAGTGTCACATCAGTGTCCCTGGTGTCACCCAGTGTCACCCCCAGGGTCCTGATGTCACCTCTGGTGTCACCTGAGGGGTCTCAGTGTCCCCCAGTGTCACCTCAGTGTCACCCAATGTCACCCATGTCACCCAATGTCAGCCAATGTCACCCAGTGTCACCCAGTGTCACCTCAGTGTCACCCCCAGTGTCACCCGGTGTCACCCAGTGTCACCCACGGGGTCCCGGTGTCCCCTCCCCCGTCCCCTCGGTGTCGCCCCAATTCCGTCCCCCAAAACAGCCCGGCCGGGGCTGGGGGGGAGGGGCCAGAAATGGGTCTGGGGGCTTCGGGGGGGGGTCAGAAATGGGTCTGGGGGCTTCATGTGAAGGGTTAAAAATGGGTCTGGGGGCTTCAAATGCATCTGTGAGGGGGGTGAGGGGTCCCAAATGGGTCTGGGGGCTTCATGTGAGGGTCAGAAATGAGTCTGGGGGCTTCAAACGCATCTCTGAGGGGGTGAGGGGTTAAAAATGGGTCTGGGGGCTTCGTGTGAGGGTCAGAAATGGGTCTGGGGGCTTCACACGCATCTGTGAGAGGTGGAGGGTCCCAAATGGGTCTGGGGGCTTCACGTGAGGGTCAGAAATGGGTCTGGGGGCTTCATGTGAAGGGTTAAAAATGGGTCTGGGGGCTTCAAACACATCTGTGAGGGGGGTGGGGGGTCCCAAATGGGTCTGGGGGCTTCATGTGAGGGGGGTGAGGGGTCAGAAATGGGTCTGGGGGCTTCAAACTCATCTCTGAGGGGGGTGGGGGGTCCCAAATGGGTCTGGGGGCTTCGTGTGAGGGGGGTGAGGGGTCAGAAATGGGTCTGGGGGCTCCATGGGGGGGTCAGAAATGGGTCTGGGGGCTTCAAATGCGTCTGTGAGGGTGTGAGGGGTCCCAAATGGGTCTGGGGGCTTCGTGTGAGGGTCAGAAATGGGTCTGGGGGCTTCAAACGCATCTGTGAGGGGTGTGAGGGGTCCCAAATGGGTCTGGGGGCTTCGTGTGAGCAGGTGACGGGTTCTAAATGGGTCTGGGGGCTTCACACGTGTCTGTGAGGGGTCCTAAATGGGTCTGGGGGCTTCGTGTGAGGGGTGTGAGGGTCAGAAATGGGTCTGGGGGCTTCAAATGCATCTCTGAGGGGGTGAGGGGTTAAAAATGGGTCTGGGGGCTTCGTGTGAGGATCCCAAATGGGTCTGGGGGCTTCAAACGCGTCTCTGAGGGGGTGAGGGTCAGAAATGGGTCTGGGGGCTTCATATGAAGGGTTAAAAATGGGTCTGGGGGCTTCAAACACGTCTGTGAGGGGAGTGAGGGGTCCCAAATGGGTCTGGGGGCTTCAAACACGTCTCTGAGGGGGTGAGGGGTCAGAAATGGGTCTGGGGGCTTCATGTGAAGGGTTAAAAATGGGTCTGGGGGCTTCAAACACATCTGTGAGGGGAGTGAGGGGTCCCAAATGGGTCTGGGGGCTTCAAACGTGTGTGCAAGGGGGGTGAGGGGCCAGAAATGGGTCTGGGGGCTTCGTGTGAAGGGGGTGAGGGTCAGAAATGGGTCTGGGGGCTTCACAGGTGTGTACAAGGGGGGTGAGGGGTCAGAAATGGGTCTGGGGGCTTCATGTGAAGGGTTAAAATGGGTCTGGGGGCTTCAAACACGTCTGTGAGGGGGGTGAGGGGTTAAAAATGGGTCTGGGGGCTTCGTGTGAGGATCCCAAATGGGTCTGGGGGCTTCATGTGAGGGGGGTGAGGGGTCAGAAATGGGTCTGGGGGCTCCGTGTGAGGGATTTTCGGGGGAATTTGGGGGATTTTGGGAGGGATTTGGAGCCAAATTTGGGGAATTTTGAGGAGATTTTGGGGGATTTTGAGCCAAATTTTTGGAATTTGCAGCCAAATTTTGAGGATTTTGAGGAGATTTTGGGTTATTTTGAGCCAAATTTGAGGATTTTGAGCCATTTTGGGTTATTTTGAGCCACTTTGATGATTTTAGGGAGATTTGAGGGGATTTGGAGCCAAATTTGGGGGATTTTGAGCCAAATTTTAAGAATTTTGAGCGACTCTTGAAGATTTTGAGCCAAATTTTAGGAATTTTGAGCAACTTTTGGGGATTTTGAGCCAAATTTGGGGGATTTGGAGCCATTTTTGGGTTATTTTGAGCCATTTTGGTGATTTTACGGAGATTTGGGGGGTTTTGAGCCAAATTTGGGGAATTTGGAGCCATTTTTGGGGATTTGGAGCCACTTTGGGGGATTTTGAGCAAAATTTTGAGGATTTTGAGCCAAATTTGGGGATTTTGAACCATTTTTAGGGATTTTGAGCCACTCTGGGGGAATTTTGAGCCAAATTTTAGGAATTTTGAGGAGATTTTGGGGATTTTGAGCCAAATTTGGGGAATTTGGAGCCATTTTTGGGTTATTTTGAGCCACTTTGATGATTTTAGGGAGATTTGGGGGGATTTGGAGCCAAATTTGAAGAATTTTGAGCCAAATTTGAAGAATTTTGAGCCAAATTTTAAGAATTTTGAGCGACTTGAAGATTTTGAGCCAAATTTTGTGAATTTGGAGCCAAATTTGGGGATTTTGAATCATTTTTGGGGGGATTTGGAGCCAAATTTTAGGAATTTTGGGCAAAATTTTGGGGATTTTGAGCCAAATTTTGGGGATTTTGAGCCACTTTGGGGGGATTTTGAGCCAATTTTGGGGATTTTGAGCCATTTTGGGGGATTTTGAGCCACTTTGATGATTTTAGGGAGATTTGGGGGGGTTTTGAGCCAAATTTGAGGAATTTTGAGGAGATTTTGGGGATTTTGAGCCAAATTTGAGGAATTTTGAGCCACTTTGGGGGATTTTGAGCCAAATTTGGGAATTTTGAGCCAAATTTGGGGATTTTGAGCTGCTTTGGGGGGATTTTGAGGAGATTTTGGGAGGATTTGGAGCCACTTTTGGGGACTTTGAGCCAAATTTTGGGGAATTTTGAGACAAATTTGGTGAATTTGGAGCCATTTTTAGGGATTTTGAGCCAAATTTTAGGAATTTTGAGCCACTTTGGGGATTCTGAGCCAAATTTGGGGATTTTGAGCCAAATTTTGTGAATTTTGAGCCCAATTTGGGGGATTTTGAATCATTTTTGGGGGGATTTGGAGCCAAATTTGAGGAATTTTGGGCGAAATTTGGGGAATTTTGAGCCAAATTTAAGGATTTGGAGCCATTTTTGGGTTATTTTGAGCCACTTGGATGATTTTAGGGAGATTTGGGGGGTTTTGAGCCAGATTTTAGGAATTTTGAGCCAAATTTTGAGGATTTTGAGCCAAATTTGTGAATTTTGAGTCAAATTTTGAGGATTTTGAGCCAAATTTGGGGATTTTGAGCCAAATTTGAGGAATTTTGAGCCAAATTTTGGGGATTTTGAGGAGATTTTGGGGAATTTGAGCCAAATTTGGGGAATTTGCAGCCAAATTTTGAGGATTTTGAGCCAAATTTGAGGATTTTGAGCCACTTTTGGGGATTTTGAGCCAAATTTTAGGAATTTTGAGCAACTTTTGGGGATTTTGAGCCAAATTTGAGGATTTTGGGCCATTTTTGGGTTATTTTGAGCCACTTTTGGGGATTTTGAATCAGTTTGGTGATTTTGAGCCAAATTTTGGGGGATTATGAGGAGATTTGGGGGATTTTGAGCCAAATTTGGGTGATTTTGAGCCATTTTTGGTGATTTTGAGCCATTTTGGGGATTTTCAGCCAAATTTTTGGTGATTTTGAGAAGATTTGGGGGAATTTTGAGGAGATTTGGGGGGATTTGGAGCCAAATTTTGGGGATTTTGAGCCACTTTTGGGGACTTTGAGCCAAATTTTGAGGATTTTGAGTTAAATTTTGAGGATTTTGAGCCAAATTTGGGGGATTTTGAGCCACTTTTGGGGATTTTGAGCCAAATTTTGTGAATTTGGAGCAAAATTTGGGGGATTTTGAATCATTTTTGGGGGGATTTGGAGCCAAATTTGAGGAATTTTGGGCGAAATTTGGGGAATTTTGAGCCAAATTTTAGGAATTTTGAGCAACTTTTGGGGATTTTGAGCCAATTTTGGGGATTTTGAGCCATTTTTGGATTATTTTGAGCCACTTTGATGATTTTAGGGAGATTTGGGGGGATTTGGAGCCAAATTTGGGGATTTGGAGCCAAATTTTGGGGATTTTGAGGAGATTTTGGGGATTTTGAGCCAAATTTGAGGAATTTTGAGCCATTTTTGGATTATTTTGAGCCACTTTGATGATTTTAGGGAGATTTGGGAGGATTTTGAGTCAAATTTTGATGATTTTGAGCCACTTTTGGGGATTTTGAGCCCAATTTTAGGAATTTTGAGGAGATTTTGGGGATTTTGAGCCAAATTTGAGGATTTTGGGCCATTTTTGGGGATTTTGTGCCACTTTTGAGGATCTTGAGCCAAATTTGGGGAATTTTGAGCCAAAATTGAGGATTTGGAGCCATTTTTGGGTTATTTTGAGCCATTTTGGTGATTTTAGGGAGATTTGGGGGGATTTTGAGCCAAATTTGAGGAATTTTGAGTCAAATTTTGAGGATTTGGAGCCAAATTTGCGAATTTTGAGCCATTTTTAGGGATTTTGAGCCAAATTTGGGGGGATTTTGAGCCAAATTTTGAGGAATTTTGAGCCAAATTTCAGGAATTTTGAGGAGATTTTGGGGATTTTGAGCCAAATTTGGAGGATTTTGAGCCATTTTGGGGTTATTTTGAGCCATTTTGGTGATTTTAGGGAGATTTGGGGGGATTTTGAGCCAAATTTTGTGGATTTTGAGCCACTTTGAGGGGATTTTGAGCCAAATTTGGGGATTTTGAGGCAAATTTTGTGAATTTGGAGCCAAATTTGGGGATTTTGAATCATTTTTGGGGGGATTTGGAGCCAAATTTTAGGAATTTTGGGCGGAATTTTGGGCAAAATTTTGGGGATTTTTAGCCAAATTTTGGGGATTTTGAGCCACTTTGGGGGAATTTTGAGCCAATTTTGGGGATTTTGAGCCATTTTTGGGTTATTTTGAGCCACTTTGATGATTTTAGGGAGATTTGGGGGGATTTTGAGCCAAATTTGCGGAATTTTGAGTCGATTTGGGGGATTTTGAGCCGAATTTGAGGATTTGGAGCCACTTTTGGGGATTTGGAGCCAAATTTTAGGAATTTTGAGGAGATTTTGGGGATTTTGAGCCAAATTTGGGGATTTTGAGCCATTTTTGGGTTATTTTGAGCCACTTTGATGATTTTAGGGAGATTTGGGAGGATTTGGAGCCAAATTTTGGGGATTTGGAGCCAAATTTTGTGAATTTGGAGCCAAATTTGGGGGATTTTGAATCATTTTTGGGGGGATTTGGAGCCAAATTTTAGGAATTTTGGGCAAAATTTTGGGGGATTTTGAGCCAAATTTTGGGGATTTTGAGCCACTTTTGGGGGATTTTGAGCCAAATTTGGAGGATTTTGAGCCATTTTTGGGTTATTTTGAGCCACTTTGATGATTTTAGGGAGATTTGGGAGGATTTGGAGCCAAATTTTGAGGATTTTGAGCCAAATTTGGGGATTTGGAGCCAAATTTTAAGAATTTTGAGCGACTCTTGAGGATTTTGAGCCAAATTTTTTGGATTTTGGGCCAAATTTTGAGGATTTTGGGCCATTTTTGGGTTATTTTGAGCCACTTTGGTGATTTTAGGGAGATTTGGGAGGATTTTGAGCCAAATTTGGGGATTTGGAGCCAAATTTTGTGAATTTGGAGCCAAATTTGGGGGATTTTGAATCATTTTTGGGGGGATTTGGAGCCAAATTTTAGGAATTTTGGGCAAAATTTTGGGGATTTTGAGCCATTTTTGGGTTATTTTGTGCCACTTTGGTGATTTTAGGGAGATTTTGGGGGGGTTTTGAGCCAAATTTGGGGAATTTTGAGCCACTTTTGGGGATTTTGAGACAAATTTGGTAATTTTGAGCCAAATTTGGGGATTTGGAGCCATTTTTGGGTTATTTTGAGCCACTTTGATGATTTTAGGAAGATTTGGGGGAATTTTGAACCAAATTTGTGGAATTTTGAGCCAAATTTTGTGAATTTGGAGCCAAATTTTGGGGATTTTGAGGAGATTTTGGGGATTTTGAGCCAAATTTGGGGAATTTGGAGCCATTTTTGGGTTATTTTGAGCCACTTGGATGATTTTAGGGAGATTTGGGGGGTTTTGAGCCAAATTTGAGGATTTTGAGCCATTTTTGGGTTATTTTGAGCCACTTGGATGATTTTAGGGAGATTTTGGGGGATTTTGAGCCACTTTTGAGGATCTTGAGCCAAATTTGGGGAATTTTGAGCCAAATTTGTGAATTTTGAGCCAAATTTGGGGGGATTTTGAATCATTTTGGGGGGATTTTGAGCCACTTTTGGGGACTTTGGGCCAAATTTTGGGGGATTTTGAGCCAAATTTGGGGAATTTGGAGCCATTTTTAGGGATTTTGAGCCAAATTTTAGGAATTTTGAGCCACTTTGTGGATTCTGAGCCAAATTTGGGGAATTTTGAGCCAAATTTGGGGATTTGGAGCCAAATTTTGTGAATTTGGAGCCAAATTTGGGGGATTTTGAATCATTTTTGGGGGGATTTGAAGCCAAATTTTGTGAATTTTGAGGAGATTTTGGGGATTTTGAGCCAAATTTGAGGATTTGGAGCCATTTTTGGGTTATTTTGAGCCACTTTGATGATTTTAGGGAGATTTGGGGGGATTTTGAGCCAAATTTGGGGATTTGGAGCCAAATTTTGTGAATTTGGAGCCAAATTTGAGGATTTGGAGCCATTTTTGGGGATTTTGAGCCGAATTTGAGGAATTTTGAGGAGATTTTGTGGATTCTGAGCCAAATTTGGGGATTTGGAGCCAAATTTTGTGAATTTGGAGCCAAATTTGGGCATTTTGAATCATTTTTGGGGGGATTTGGAGCCAAATTTCAGGAATTTTGAGGAGATTTTGGGGATTTTGAGCCAAATTTGGGGATTTGGAGCCATTTTTGGGGATTTTGAGCCATTTTGGTGATTTTAGGGAGATTTGGGAGGATTTGGAGCCAAATTTTGGGGATTTTGAGCCACTCTGGGGGGATTTTGAGCCAAATTTGGGGATTTTGAGCCAAATTTTGTGGATTTGGAGCCAAATTTGGGGGATTTTGAATCATTTTTGGGGGGATTTGGAGCCAAATTTTAGGAATTTTGGGCAAAATTTAGGGAATTTTGAGCCAAATTTTCGGGATTTTGAGCCAAATTTTGTGGATTTTGAGCCAAATTTGAGGATTTGGAGCCATTTTTGGGTTATTTTGAGCCACTTTGGTGATTTTAGGGAGATTTGGGGGGTTTTGAGCCAAATTTTAGGAATTTTGAGGAGATTTTGGGGATTTTGAGCCAAATTTGGGAACTTTGAGCCAAATTTGGGAATTTTGAGCCAAATTTGGGGATTTTGAGCTGCTTTGGGGGGATTTTGAGGAGATTTTGGGGGGATTTGGAGCCACTTTTGGGGACTTTGAGCCAAATTTTGGGGGATTTTGAGACAAATTTGGGGATTTTGGAGCCATTTTTAGGGATTTTGAGCCACTTTGGGGGATTTTGAGCCAAATTTTGTTAATTTTGAGCCATTTTGGGGATTATGAGGAGATCTGTGGGGATTTTGAGCCACTTTGTGGGATCTGGAGCCAAATTTGGGGGTTTTGAGCCACTTTTGGGGGATTTTGAGCCAAATTTTGTGGATTTTGAGCCAATTTGGGGGATTTTGAGCCAAATTTTGTGATTTTGAGCCACTTTGGGGGGATTTGGAGCCAGTTTTGAGGGATTTTGAGCCATTTTTGGGAGATTTGGAGCCAAATTTTGGGAAATTTTGTGCCAAATTGGGGGATTTTGAGCCACTTTGGGGGATTTTGAGGAGATTTGCTACGAATTTGAGCCACTTTGGGTGGATTTTGAGCCACTTTGTGGGATTTTGAAAAGATTTGCTGCGATTTTGAGCCGGTTTTAATGATTTTAAGGAGATTTAGGGGATTATGAGGTGATCTGGGGAGATTTAGAGCCACTTTTGGGGGCTTTTGAGCCATTTTGGGGATTATGAGGAGATCTGGGGGATTTTGAGCCATTTTGGGGCATTTTGAGCCACTTTGGGGGGATCTTGAGCCGCTTTGGAAGGATTTTGAGGAGATTTGTTGCGATTTTGAGCCATTTGGGGGGATTTTGAGCCAAATTTTGTGGATTTTGAGCCAGTTCAGGAGGATTTTGAGGAGATTTGCTGCAATTTTGAGCTGGTTTGGGGGATTTTGAGCCAAATTTTGTGGATTTGGAGCCACTATGGGGGATTTTGAGCTGGTTTTGGGGATTTTAAGGAGATTTGAGGGGATTTTGAGCCACTTTTGTGGATTTGGAGCCAGATTTTGTGGATTTTGAGCCAGATTTTGTAGATTTTGTGCCAAATTTTGTGGATTTTGAGCCAAATTTTATGGATTTTGGGCCACTTTGGGGGGATTTTGAGCTGCTTTGGGGGGATTTTGAGCCAAATTTTGTGGATTTTGAGCCAAATTTTGTGGATTTTGAGCCACTTTGGGGGATTTTGAGCTGGTTTGGGGGATTTTGAGCCAAATTTTGTGGATTTTGAGCCAAATTTTGTGGATTTTGAGCCACTTTGGGGGATTTTGAGCTGGTTTGGGAGGATTTTGAGCCAAATTTTGTGGATTTTGAGCCACTTTGGGGGATTTTGAGCTGGTTTGGGGGATTTTGAGCCAAATTTTGTGGATTTTGAGCCAAATTTTGGGAATTTTGTGCCACTATGGGGGATTTTGAGCTGGTTTGGGTGATTTTAAGGAGATTTGAGGGGATTTTGAGCCACTTTTGTGGATTTGGAGCCAGATTTTGTGGATTTTGAGCCACTTTGGGGGATTTTGAGCTGCTTTGGGGGGATTTTGAGCCAAGTTTTGTGGATTTTGAGCCAAATTTTGGGAATTTTGTGCCACTATGGGGGATTTTGAGCCGGTTTTGGGGATTTTAAGGAGATTTGAGGGGATTTTGAGGCAGATTTTGTGGATTTGGAGCCAGATTTTGTGGATTTTGAGGCAGATTTTGTGGATTTTGAGGCAGATTTTGTGGATTTCCCAATTTTGTGTCTCTGTTTGTGCCCCCAGCCTGGGATGGTGACGCGATGCCCTCCCCTCCCCCACCCTGAACACACCTGGGGGGATTTGGGGGGATTTTAAGTCACTTTTGGGGGAATTTTGAGCCAAATTTTGGGGATTTTGAGCCACTTTGGGGGATTTTGAATCGGTTTGGTGTTTTTGAGCCAAATTTTGGGGATTCTGAGGAGATTTGGGGGAATTTTGAGCCATTTTTGGGAATTTTGAGCAAAATTTGGGGAATTTTGAGTTGGTTTTGGTGATTTTAAGGAGACTTTGGGGGAATTTTAAGTCACTTTCGTGGATTTTGAGACAAATTTTGAGGATTTTGAGCCACTTTGGAGGATTTAGAGGAGATTTGCTGCGATTTTGAGCTGCTTTGGGGGGATTTTGGACCAGATTTTGTGGATTTTGAGCCAAATTTTGTGGATTTTGAGCCACTATGGGGGATTTTGAGATGGTTTGGGGGATTTTGAGGAGATTCGGGGGATTATGAGGAGATTTAGGGGGATTTTGAGCCAAATTTTGTGGATTTTGAGCCATTTTGGGGAATTTTGAGGAGATTTGCTGCGATTTTGAGCTGATTTTGTGGATTTTGAGCCATTTTGGGGGATTTTGAATCAGTTTTGTGGATTTTGAGCCACTTTGGGGGGGTTTTGAGCTGCTTTGGGAGGATTTTGGGGAGATTTGCTGCGATTTTGAGCTGCTTTGGGGGGATTTTGGACCAGATTTTGTGGATTTTGAGCCAAATTTTGTGGATTTTGAGCCACTTTGGGGGATTTTGAGCCACCTTGGGGGATTTTGAGCCAAATTTTGTGGATTTTGAGCCAAATTTTGGGAATTTTGTGCCACTATGGGGGATTTTGAGCCACTTTTGTGGATTTGGAGCCAGATTTTGTGGATTTTGAGCCAGATTTTGTGGATTTTGTGCCAAATTTTGTGGATTTTGAGCCAAATTTTATGGATTTTGGGCCACTTTGGGGGGATTTTGAGCTGGTTTGGGGGATTTTGAGGCAGATTTTGTGGATTTCCCAATTTTTTGTCTCTGTTTCTGCCCCCAGCCTGGGATGGTGACGCGATGCCCTCCCCTCCCCCACCCCGAACACACCTGGGGGGATTTGGGGGGATTTTAAGTCACTTTTGGGGGAATTTTGAGCCAAATTTTGGGGATTTTGAGCCACTTTGGGGGATTTTGAATCGGTTTGGTGTTTTTGAGCCAAATTTTGGGGATTATGAGGAGATTTGTGGGAATTTTGAGCCATTTTTGGGAATTTTGAGCCAAATTTGGGGAATTTTGAGTTGGTTTTGGTGATTTTAAGGAGACTGGGGGAATTTTAAGTCACTTTTGTGGATTTTGAGCCAAATTTTGAGGATTCTGAGCCACTTTGGGGGGATTTTGAGGAGATTTGCTACGAATTTGAGCTGGTTTGGAGGATTTTGAGCCACTTTGAGGGATTTTGTGGAGATTTGCTGCGATTTTGAGCCAGTTTTAATGATTTTAAAGAGATTTAGGGGATTATGAGGTGATCTGGGGAGATTTAGAGCCACTTTTGGGGGGTTTTGAGCCATTTTGGGGATTATGAGGAGATCTGGGGGGATTTTGAGCCATTTTGGGGGATTTTGAGCCAAATTTGGGGGTTTTGAGCCACTTTGGGGGGATCTTGAGCCGCTTTGGAAGGATTTTGAGGAGATTTGTTGCGATTTTGAGCCATTTTGGGGGATTTTGAGCCAAATTTTGTGGATTTTGAGCCACTTTGGGGGATTTTGAGCCACTTTGGGTGGATTTTGAGCCACTTTTGGAGGATTTTTGAGCTGCTCTGGGGGGATTTTGAGCCGGTTTGGGGGATTTTGAGCCAAATTTTGTTGATTTTGAGCCAAATTTTGTGGATTTTGAGCTGGTTTGGGGGATTTTGAGCCAAATTTTGTGGATTTTGAGCCACTATGGGGGATTTTGAGCCGGTTTTGGGGATTTTAAGGAGATCTGAGGGGATTTTGAGCCACTTTTGTGGATTTGGAGCCAGATTTTGTGGATTTTGAGCCAGATTTTGTAGATTTTGTGCCAAATTTTGTGGATTTTGAGCCAAATTTTATGGATTTTGGGCCACTTTGGGGGGATTTTGAGCTGGTTTGGGGGATTTTGAGGCAGATTTTGTGGATTTCCCAATTTTGTGTCTCTGTTTGTGCCCCCAGCCTGGGATGGTGACGCGATGCCCTCCCCTCCCCCACCCCGAACACACCTGGGGGGATTTGGGGGGATTTTAAGTCACTTTTGGGGGAATTTTGAGCCAAATTTTGGGGATTTTGAGCCACTTTGGGGGATTTTGAATCGGTTTGGTGTTTTTGAGCCAAATTTTGGGGATTCTGAGGAGATTTGGGGGAATTTTGAGCCATTTTTGGGAATTTTGAGCGAAATTTGGGGAATTTTGAGTTGGTTTTGGTGATTTTAAGGAGACTTTGGGGGAATTTTAAGTCACTTTTGTGGATTTCGAGCCAAATTTTGAGGATTCTGAGCCACTTTGGGGGGATTTTGAGGAGATTTGCTACGAATTTTGAGCTGGTTTGGGGGGATTTTGAGCCAAATTTTGTGGATTTTGAGCCACTTTGGGTGGATTTTGAGCTGCTTTGGTGGATTTAGAGGAGATTTGCTGCGATTTTGAGCTGCTTTGGGGGGATTTTGGACCAGATTTTGTGGATTTTGAGCCAAATTTTGTGGATTTTGAGCCACTATGGGGGATTTTGAGCCAGATTTTGTGGATTTTGAGCCAGATTTTGTAGATTTTGTGCCAAATTTTGTGGATTTTGAGCCAAATTTTGTGGATTTTGGGCCACTTTGGGGGATTTTGAGCTGGTTTGGGGGATTTTGAGGCAGATTTTGTGGATTTTGAGCCAGGTTTTGTGGATTTTGAGCCAAATTTTATGGATTTTGAGCCAGATTTTGTGGATTTTGAGCCAGATTTTGTAGATTTTGTGCCAAATTTTGTGGATTTTGAGGCAGATTTTGTGGATTTGGAGCCAGATTTTGTGGATTTTGAGGCAGATTTTGTGGATTTTGAGCCAGATTTTGGGAATTTTGTGCCACTATGGGGGATTTTGAGCCGGTTTTGGGGATTTTAAGGAGATTTGAGGGGATTTTGAGCCAGATTTTGTGGATTTTGAGGCAGATTTTGTGGATTTCCCAATTTTGTGTCTCTGTTTGTGCCCCCAGCCTGGGATGGTGACGCGATGCCGCGCACTCCGGCCTCCAGCGAGGAGGAGGAGGGGGGCCGAGGCTCCGAATACCCCGAGGGCGACTCGGATTCGGGGAGTTCCCGCGAGGGCCCCCCCGGAACCAACCCCGGACCCCCCCGAACCCCTCGGGGACCCCCGAGACCCCCCCCGGCCCCCGACGACGCCCATTTCAGCATGATGGTTTTCCGCATCGGCATCCCCGACCTGCACCAGACGGTGAGGAAATAACGACAAAAAAACACCACGAAATTCACCCCCAAAAATGGGGAAATTCACCCCAAGAAATTGGGAAAGGCACCACCAAAATAGCGGGAAATTCTCCCCAAAAATCGGGAAATTTACCCCCAAAAAATCGGGAAAAGCACCACTAAAATATTGGGAAATTCCCCCCAAAAATCGGGAAATTTACCCCAAAAAAATCGGGAAATTTACCCCAAAAAATCAGGAAAGGGACCCCCAAAAATTTGGGAAATTCTCCCCCAAAAAATCGGGAAATTCACCCCAAAAAATTGGGAACCTTACCCCAAAAAATCAGGAAATTCCACCCAAAAATTTGGGAAATTCTCCCCAAAAATTGGGAAATTTACCCCAAAAAATCGGGAAATTTACCTGAAAAAATTGGGAAATTCCCCCCCAAAAAAATTGGGAAATTCTCCCCAAATAATCGGGAAATTTACCCCCAAAAAATCAGGAAATTTACCTGAAAAAATTGGGAAATTCCCCCCCAAAAAAATTGGGAAATTCTCCCCAAATAATCGGGAAATTTACCCCAAAAAAATCGGGAAATTTACCCCAAAAAATTTGGGAAATTCCACCCCAAAAATAGAGAAAGGCACCCCCAATAAATTGGGAAATTCCCCCCAAAAAATCAGGAATTTCTCTTAAAAAATCGGGAAATTTACCACAAAAAATCAGGAAATTCACCCGAAAAAATCAGGAAATTCTCCCCCAAAAATCGGGAAATTTACCCCAAAAAATTGGGAAATTCCCCCCAAAAAATCAGGAAATTCACCTGAAAAAATAGGGAAATTCTCCCCAAAAAATCAGGAAATTCTCCCCAAAAAATCAGGAATTTCTCTCAAAAAATCAGGAAATTTACCCCAAAAAATCGGGAAATTCACCCCAAAAAATTGGGAACTTTACCCCAAAAAATCAGGAGATTCCCCCCAAAAATTGCGGAAATTCTCCCCAAAAAATCGGGAAATTTACCCCCAAAAAATCAGGAAACTTACCCCAAAAAATTGGGAGATTCCTCCCAAAAATTTGGGAAATTCTCCCCAAAATTTGGGAAATTCTCCCCGAAAAATCGGGAAAGGCACCCCCAAAAAATCAGGAAATTCTCCCCCAAAAATCAGGAAATTCACCCCAAAAATTTGGGAAATTCTCCCCAAAAAAATTGGAAATTCCCCTCAAAAAATCGGGAAATTTATCCCCAAAAAATCAGGAATTTTCCGCCAAAAAATTGGGAAATTCTCCCCCAAAATTTGGGAAATTCTCCCCAAAAAAGCAGGAAAGGCACCCCCAAAAAAAGAGGAATTTCTCTCAAAAATCGGGACTTTCCCCCCAAAAAATTGGGAACTTTGCCCCAAAAAATTGGGAAATTCACCCCAAAAAATCAGGAATTTCCCCCCAACAATTTGGGAAATTCTCCCCAAAAAATCGGGAAATTCACCCGAAAAATCGGGAAATTCTCCCCAAAAAAATCAGGAAATTTCCGCCAAAAACCAAAATAAAATTGGGGGGAAAAGGAAAAAAAATTGGGAAAAAATTAAAAAAAAAAAATTGGGGAGTGTTGGAAAAAATTTGGGATTTTCCACCTAAAAAAATGGGAAATTCCCCCCAAAAAATCGGGAAATTCCCCCCAAAAATTTGGGAAATTCTCCCCAAAATTTGGGAAATTCTCCCCAAAAAATCAGGAAATTCACCCAAAAAAATCAGGAATTTCTCTTGAATTCCCCAAAATCTTTGGGATTCCCATTTTTGGGCTCATTCCAGGGTCATTTTGGGTCAATTTGAGTCAATTTGGGGCCATTTCCTCACCCATTCACCCTCAACCTTGGTGTTTTTTGGGTTCCCTCATCCCAAAATTCCCAGGATTGAATTTTTGGGATTCCCCTGTCCCAAATCCCAAAAATCTTTGGGATTCCCATTTTTTGCATCATCCCAGCATCATTTTGGGTCATTTTGAGTCAATTTGGGGTCATTTCCTCACCCATTCACCCTTGAATCTGGGAACTTTTGGGGTTTCATCATCCCAAACCTCCAAGGGTGGAATTTTTGGGGTTCTCCCATCCTGAACTCCCCAAAATCTTTGGGATTCCCATTTTTGGACTCATCCCAGCATCATTTTGGGTCATTTTGAGTCAATCTGGGGCCATTTCCTCACCCATTCATTCTCAAACTTGGGGATTTTTGGGTTCCCTCATCCCAAAATTCCCAGGATTGAATTTTTGGGGTTCCCCCATCCTGAACTCCCCAAAATCTTTGGGATTCCCTTTTTTGGGCTCATCCCAGCGTCATTTTGGGTCAATTTGGGGCCATTTCCTCACCCATTCACTCTGAACTTTGGGGATTTTTCCGCTTCCCCTCACCCCAAAATTCCCGGGATTGAATTTTGGGGATTCCCCCACCCTGAACCCCGTTTTTTTTCGGGATTCCCCCCCAGAAGTGCCTGCGTTTCGACCCAGGGGCGGCGGTGTGGGCGGCCAAGCAGCAGCTGCTGTGCGCGCTGACCGAGGGCCTCCACGACGGCCTCAACTACGGCCTCTTCCAGCCCGCGGCCGCCGGCCGCGACGCCAAATTCCTGGACGAGGAGCGGCCGCTCCGCGATTACCCCCAGAGCTTCGACCAGGGCGTGCCCTACCTGGAGGTGGGCGTGGTCACCGCGGGTGTGGTCCCCTGGGGGGTGTGGTCACCGTGGGTGTGGTCTTGTGGGCGTGGTCTCCATTTGGGGAGGGGTTTATGAGGGAGAATTTGGGTTAAAAAGGCAGATTTTGGGTTAAAATGATGCTGGGTGGGCGTGGTCATGGTTTGGGTGTGGTCCTGGGGGCGTGGTTTGGGTTTGGGGTGGGGTTTCTGAGGGAGAATTTGGGTTAAAGTGGTAGATTTTGGGTGTCAAGTGGGCGTGGCCAGTTTTTGGGTGTGGTCTTGTGGGCGTGTTCATGGTTTGGGTGTGGTCCTGTGGGCGTGGTTTGGGGTTAGGGAGGGGTTTATGAGAGAGAATTTGGGTTTAAGTGGCAGATTTGGGGTTAAAATTACATGGAGTGGGCGTGGTCAGGCTTTGGGTGTGGTCCTGGGGGCGTGGTTTGGGTTTGGGGTGGGGTTTATGGGGGAGAATTTGGGTTAAAGTGGTGAATTTTGGGTTAAAATGATGCTGGGTGGGCGTGGCCAGTTGTTGGGTGTGGTCCTTGGGCGTGGACGTGGTTTGGGTGTGGTTCTGGGGGCTTGGTTTGGGGTTAGGGAGGGGTTTATGAGGGAGAATTTGGGTTAAAAAGGCAGATTTTGGGTTAAAATGGTGTTAAGTGGGCGTGGTCAGGGTTTGGGTGTGGTCCTGTGGGCGTGGTCACCGTGGGTGTGGTCCCTGGGGGGCGTGGTTTGGGGTTAGAGTGGGGTTTATGAGGGAGAATTTGGGTTAAAGTGGGGAATTTTGGGCTAAAATGATGCTGGGTGGGCGTGGCCAGGTTTTGGGTGTGGTCCTGTGGGCGTGGTCACCGTGCGTGTGGTCTCTGGGGGCGTGGTCTCCATTTGGGGAGGGGTTTATGAGGGAGAATTTGGGTTAAAAAGGCAGATTTTGGGTTAAAATGGTGTTAAGTGGGTGTGGTCAGGGTTTGGGTGTGGTCCTGGGGGCGTGGTTTGGGGTTGGGGTGGGGTTTATGAGGGAGAATTTGGGTTAAAATGGCAGATTTTGGGTTAAAATTATGCTGGGTGGGCGTGGCCAGGGTTTGGGTGTGGTCATGTGGGCGTGGTCAGGTTTTGGGTGTGGTCATGTGGGCGTGGTTTGGGTTTGGGGTGGGGTTTATGGGGGAGAATTTGGGTTAAAAAGGCAGATTTTGGGTTAAAATGGTGTTAAGTGGGCGTGGTCAGGGTTTGGGTGTGGTCCTGTGGGCGTGGTCACGGTTTGGGTGCGGTACCGTGGGCGTGGCCACAGTGGGCGTGGCCTCGGCTCTGACATAAATTAGGGGAGGGGTCAAGGGGGGAAATTTGGGGGGAAAGAGGTGGATTTGGGGCGTGGCCAGAAAGGGGGCGGGGCTTAAACGGGCGTGTCCATGGGTGGGCGTGGCTTGGGACAGGTTTAGGGTGTGGCCAGCGAGGTGGGCGTGGCTTGGGACAGGTTTAGGGTGTGGCCAGCGGGGTGGGCGTGGCTTAGAGTGGCTCGATGTTATTTCCCACGGGGTGGGCGTGGCTTAGGGTGGCTCGATGTTATTTCCCACGGGGTGGGCGTGGTCAGGGCAGGGCGGGGGGCGTGTCCCCCGCTCGTGGGGGGGCGTGGCCTCGGTGCTGACCCCGCCCCCAGTTCCGGTACAAGACCCGGGTGTACAAACAAACCAACCTGGACGAGAAGCAGCTGGCCAAGCTCCACACCAAGGTGGGTGGGACACGCCCCCTCCGCTCTGGCCACGCCCCCTCCACCTCCAGACCACGCCCTGATTCCCTGGACACGCCCCCAGTTCCCTGGACACGCCCCCTCAGCCTCCCGACCACGCCCCTCCCGTTCTTGACCACGCCCTGAATCCCTGGCCACGCCCCCTCCTCACTCTGGCCACGCCCCCTCAGCATCCAGACCACGCCCCTCCCATTCTTGACCACGCCTCGATTCCCTGGCCACGCCCCCTCCTCGCTCTGGCCACGCCCCCTTTTCCAACTGAAGTGGCCACGCCCCTTCTGTTCACTGGCCACGCCCCCTCCTGCTTGGATTATCTGGTCACGCCCCTTTTGTCGTGGCCACGCCCTTTCCCCGGGTCTTTGACCACGCCCATCACGTGATGGCTCCGCCCCTTTGTCTTTTGGCCACGCCCCTCTCCTGCCAGGCCACACCCCCCAGCCTGCGTGGCCCCGCCCCTCCCTGGAGTCCCCCAGTGTCCCCAATGTCCCCGATGTCCCCAATGTCCCCTGACCCCCCCGATGTCCCCCCCAATGTCCCAAATGTCCCCAATGTCCCCGATGTCCCCAATGTCCCCAATGTCCCCCTGATGTCCCCGATGTCCTCCCAATGTCCCCTGACCCCCCAATGTCCCCCCCAATGTCCCCAATGTCCCCGATGTCCCTGATGTCCCCCTGATGTCCCCTGATGTCCCCTGACCCCCCACCGATGTCCCCTGACCCCCCGATGTCCCCCCCAATGTCCCCAATGTCCCCGATGTCCCCTGACCCCCCCCAATGTCCCCGATGTCCCCAATGTCCCCTGACCCCCCCAGTGTCCCCAATGTCCCCAATGTCCCCAATGTCCCCCCTGACCCCCCCAATTGTCCCCCCAATGTCCCTGATGTCCCCAATGTCCCCTGACCCCCCCTGACCCCCCCCAATGTCCCCGATGTCCCCAATGTCCCCTGACCCCCCCGATGTCCCCTGACCCCCCCCCGATGTCCCCGATGTCCCCGATGTCCCCTGACCCCCTGATGTCCCCCCAATGTCCCCGATGTCCCCAATGTCCCCTGAGCCCCCTCCCAATGTCCCCAATGTCCCCGATGTCCCCGATGTCCTCCCAATGTCCCCAATGTCCCCAATGTCCCCAATGTCCCTGATGTCCCCCTGATGTCCCCGATGTCCCCTGACCCCCCCAATGTCCCCAATGTCCCCAATGTCCCCTGACCCCCTGATGTCCCCTGATGTCCCCTGGTGTCACCTGACCCCCTGATGTCCCCCCAATGTCCCAAATGTCCCCGATGTCCCCGATGTCCCCTGAGCCCCCTCTCAATGTCCCCAATGTCCCCCCAATGTCCCTGATGTCCCCTCGATGTCCCCAGTGTCCCTCTGACCCCCCTGACCCCTCGATGTCCTCGATGTCCCACCAATGTCCCCAATGTCCCCAATGTCCCCAATGTCCCCCTGATGTCCCCGATGTCCCCTGACCCCCCCTGACCCCCCCCAATGTCCCCCCGGTGTCCCCGGTGTCCCCTGACCCCCTCCAATGTCCCCAATGTCCCCAATGTCCCCCCTGACCTCCCCGGTGTCCCCAATGTCCCCAATGTCCCCTGACCCCCCTCCAATGTCCCCAATGTCCCCAATGTCCCCCCTGACCCCCCAATGTCCCCAATGTCCCCCCTGACCCCCCGATGTCCTCGATGTCCCACCAATGTCCCCAGTGTCCCCAATGTCCCTGATGTCCCCAATGTCCTCCCTGACCTCCCCGGTGTCCCCAATGTCCCCAGTGTCCCCCCTGACCCCCCAATGTTCCCAATGTCCCCAATGTCCCCCCTGACCCCCCCGATTTCCCCAGTGTCCCCCCAATGTCCCTGATGTCCCCAATGTCCCCCCTGACCCCCCAATGTCCCCAATGTCCCCAGTGTCCCCCCTGACCTCCCCGGTGTCCCCAATGTCCCCCCAATGTCCCCAATGTCCCTGATGTCCCCAATGTCCCCCCTGACCCCCCAATGTCCCCAATGTCCCCAGTGTCCCCCCTGACCTCCCCGGTGTCCCCAATGTCCCCCCAATGTCCCCAATGTCCCCCTGACGTCCCCGGTGTCCCCAGACGGGGCTGCGGAAGTTTCTGGACTACGTCCAGCACGGCTCGGCGGAGAAGGTGGCGCGGCTGCTGGAGCGGGGGCTGGACCCCAACTACCACGACTCGGACTCGGGGGGTGAGACCCCCAAAAAACACCCCCGGGACCCCCAAAAACACCCTCGGGACCCCCAAAAACACCTCAGGACCCCCAAAAATACCCCCAGGACCCCCAAAAATACCCCTTGGGACCCCCAAAAATACCCCTGGGACCACCAAAAACACCTCTGGGACCCCCAAAAATTACCTGGGATACCCCAAAAATACCCCCGGGACGCCCAAAAATAACCTGGGACCCCCAAAAACACCCCTGGGACCCCAAAAAACACCCCTGGGACCCCCAAAAACACCCCTTGGACCCCAAAAAACACCCCTGGGACCCCCAAAAATACTCCTGGGACCCCCAAAAACAGCCCCGGGAACCCCAAAAACACCTCAGGACCCCCAAAAATACCCCTTGGGACCCCCAAAAACACCCTCGGGACGCCCAAAAACACCTCAGGACCCCCAAAAACACCCCTGGGACACCCAAAAACACCCCTGGACCCCAAAAATACCCTGGGACCCCCAAAACCACCCCCGGGACTCCAAAAAACATCCCTGGGACCCCCAGAAACAGACCTGGGACCCCCTAAAAATAACCTGGGACCCCAAAAACACCCCCTGGACCCCCAAAAACACCCTCGGGACCCCCAAAAACACCTCAGGACCCCCAAAAACACCCTGGGATACCCCAAAAAACACCCTTGGGACCCCCAAAAACACCTCAGGACCCCCAAAAACACCCCTGGGACCCCCAAAAATAACCCAGAACCCCCAAAAATACCCTGGGATCCCCAAAAACACCTCAGGAACCCCAAAAATACCCCAGGACCCCCAAAATTTACCTGGGATACCCCAAAAACACCCCTGGGACCCCCAAATTCCCAGGCACGCCCCCCCCCCAGATCCTCAGGGACACCCCCAAGTTCTTGGGGACACCCCCAATGTCCCCACAATGTCCCCAAATGTCCCCAGAGGTCCCCAAATCCCCCCGGATGTCCCAAATGTCCCCCCAATGTCCCCAAAACCCCTCAATGCCCCCGATGTCCCCCGATGTCCCCGATGTCCCCGATGCCGTCCCCGTGTCCCCATTGCCATCCCCGATGTCCCCAATGTCACCGTGTCCCCAACCCCGTCCCAATGTCCCCAATGTCCCCAACGCCATCCCTGTGTCCCCAATGTCCCAAATGTCCCCATCACTATCTCCAATGTCCCCAACTCTGTCCCCGATGTCCCCAACGCCATCCTCAATGTCCCCAACGCCATCCCTGATGTCCCCAACACCATCCCTGTGTCCC
Organism: Poecile montanus; assembly: GCA_038429875.1. NCBI lineage: Eukaryota > Metazoa > Chordata > Aves > Passeriformes > Paridae > Poecile > Poecile montanus. The sequence continues at coordinate 1,472,927 of CM076539.1, read as the reverse complement.
CAGTGTTATCCCTGATGTCCCCATCACTGTCCCAGTGTCCCCAGTGTCCCCAACTGCCATCCCAATGTCCCCAATGTCACCGTGTCCCCAACACCGTTCCCATGTCCCCAACACCATCCCCAATGTCCCCAGCGCCATCCCCGATGTCCCCAACTCCATCCCCAATGTCCCCAACGCCATCCCTGTGTCCCCAATGTCCCCATCACTGTCCTCAATGTCCCCATCACCATCCCCAATGTCCCCAACTCTGTCCCCGCTGTCCCCAAACGTGTCCCCAATGTCCCCAACACCATCCCCAATGTCCCCAACACCACCCTTGTGTCCCCAACGCCACCCTTGTGTCCCCAATGTCCCCATCACTGTCCCAAATGTCCCCAACTCTGTCCCAAATGTCCCCAACGCCATCCCCGATGTCCCAAATGTCCCCAACACCATCCCCAATGTCCCCAACGCCATCCCTATGTCCCCAACGCCATTCCCACTGTCCCCAACCGTGTCCCCGCTGTCCCCATCACTGTCCCTGCTGTCCCCAACCGTGTCCCCGCTGTCCCCAACGCCATCCCTGTGCCTCCAATGTCCCCATCACCATCCCAAATGTCCCCAACACTGTCCCCAATGTCCCCAACACTGTCCCCAATGTCCCCAACACCATCCCCAATGTCCCCATCGCCATCCCCGATGTCCCCAACTCCATCCCGATGTCCCCAACTGCCATCCCTGTGTCCCCAATGTCCCCATCACTGTCCTCAATGTCCCCAATGTCCCCATCACTGTCCTCAATGTCCCCATCACCATCCCCAATGTCCCCAACTCTGTCCCCGCTGTCCCCAAACGTGTCCCCAATGTCCCCAACACCATCCCCAATGTCCCCAACGCCACCCTTGTGTCCCCAATGTCCCCATCACTGTCCCCAATGTCCCCATCACCATCCCCAATGTCCCCAACGCCATCCCCGATGTCCCAAATGTCCCCAACACCATCCCCAATGTCCCCAACGCCATCCCTATGTCCCCAACGCCATTCCCACTGTCCCCAACCATGTCCCCGCTGTCCCCATCACTGTCCCCATTGTCCCCAACCGTGTCCCCGCTGTCCCCAACGCCATCCCTGTGTCTCCAATGTCCCCATCACCATCCCAAATGTCCCCAACACTGTCCCCAATGTCCCCAACACCATCCCCGATGTCCCCAACGCCACCCTTGTGTCCCCAATGTCCCCATTGCTATCTCAATGTCCCCAACACCATCCCCAATGTCCCCAACCATGTCCCCAATGTCCCCAACGCCATCCCCGCTGTCCCCATCACTGTCCCTGCTGTCCCCAACGGTGTCCCCAATGTCCCCAACCCTGTCCCCGCTGTCCCCAACTCTGTCCCTGCTGTCCCCGACGGTGTCCCCGCTGTCCCCATCACTGTCCCCGCTGTCCCCATCACTGTCCCTGCTGTCCCCGACGGTGTCCCCGCTGTCCCCAGAGACGCCGCTGACGCTGGCAGCGCAGCGCGAGGGCCCAGGTGAGGTCGAGATCATCCGGCTGCTCTGCCTGGGCGGGGCTCACCTGGATTTCCGCGCCCGCGACGGAGCCACGGCGCTGCACCGGGCGGTGTGCACGCGGCGGTACCCGGCACTGCTGGTGAGACACCTGGGGACACCTGGGGACACCTGGGGACACCTGGGGACAGCTGGGGACAGATGGGGACACCTGGGGACACACCTGGGGACACCTGGGGACACCTGGGGACACCTGGGGACAGCTGGGGACAGCTGGGGACACCTGGGGACACACCTGGGGACACCTGGGGACACCTGGGGACACACCTGGGGACACACCTGGGGACACCTGGGGACAGCTGGGGACAGCTGGGGACACCTGGGGACACACCTGGGGACACGGGGGGACAGGGGGAGGGTGCTGCACTGGGTGGTGTGCACGCGGCGGTACCCGGCACTGCTGGTGAGACACCTGGGGACACACCTGGGGACAGCTGGGGACACACCTGGGGACAGCTGGGGACACCTGGGGGGCCATGGGGACAGCTGGGGACAGCTGGGGACACACCTGGGGACACCTGGGGACACCTGGGGACAGCTGGGGACAGCTGGGGACACCTGGGGACACACCTGGGGACAGCTGGGGACACCTGGGGACACCTGGGGACACACCTGGGGACAGTTGGACACACCTGGGGACAGCTGGGGACAGCTGGGGACACACCTGGGGACACCTGGGGACACACCTGGGGACAGCTGGACACACCTGGGGACAGCTGGGGACACCTGGACACACCTGGGGACAGCTGGGGACACACCTGGGGACACACCTGGGGACACCTGGGGACACCTGGGGACACCTGGGGACACCCACAGAGCAGAGGGGACACGGGGGTGCCATGGAGGGGTCTGGGGGTGTCACAGGGGGGTCCCGGGGTGTCACCGGTGTCACCCGCAGGTGCTGCTGGACCTGGGGGGGTCCCCAAATAAAGGGGGTGACACCCTGGGGGGGACACAGGGGGTCTGGGGGTGCCCCAGGGGGGTCTGGGGGTGTCACTGGGGATCCCAGGGTGTCACAGGGGGTCTGGGGGTGACACTGGGGATCCCAGGGGTGTCCCAAGGGTGTCACCGGTGTCACCCGCAGGCGCTGCTGGACCTGGGGGGGTCCCCAAATAAAGGGGGTGACACCCTGGGGGGGACACAGGGGGTCTGGGGGTGCCCCAGGGGGGTCTGGGGGTGTCACTGGGGATCCCAGGGTGTCACAGGGGGTCTGGGGGTGACACTGGGGATCCCAGGGGTGTCCCAAGGGTGTCACCGGTGTCACCCGCAGGCGCTGCTGGACCTGGGGGGGTCCCCAAATAAAGGGGGTGACACCCTGGGGGTGACACAGGGGGGGTCGGGGGGTGTCACAGGGGGGGTCTGGGGGTGTCACAGGGGGGTCCCAGGGTGTCATGGGGGGTCTGGGGGTGTCACGGGGGGGTCCCAAGGGTGTCACCGGTGTCACCCACAGGCACTGCTGGACCTGGGGGGGTCCCCAAATAAAGGGGGTGACACTCTGGGGGTGTCACGGGGGGTCTGGGGGTGTCACAGGGGGGTCCCGGGGTGTCATGGGGGGGTCTGGGGGTGTCACGGGGGGGTCCCAAGGGTGTCACTGGTGTCACCTGCAGGCGCTGCTGGACCTGGGGGGGTCCCCGAACTACAAGGACCGTCGGGGCCTGACCCCCCTGTACCACACGGCCATGGTGGGGGGGGACCCGCGGTGCTGCGAGCTGCTGCTCTACAACCGCGCGCACATCGGCACGGCTGACGAGAACGGCTGGCAGGAGATACACCAGGTGACAGCCCTGTCACCGTGTCACCGTGTCATTGTCACCGTGTCACCGTGTCACTGTGTCACCCCATTATCCCGTTATACCATCCCTGTGTGACATCATCATTGTGTGACATCATCACTGTGTGACATCATCACCGTGTGACATCGGCACGGCTGACGAGAACGGCTGGCAGGAGATACACCAGGTGACAGCCCTGTCACCGCGTCACCGTGTCATTGTCACCGTGTCACCGTGTCACTGTGTCACCCCATTATCCCGTTATACCATCCCTGTGTGACATCAACACCGTGTGACATCATCACCGTGTGACATCGGCACGGCTGACGAGAACGGCTGGCAGGAGATACACCAGGTGACAGCCCTGTCACCGTGTCATTGTCACCGTGTCACCCCATTGTCCTGTTATACCATCCCTGTGTGACATCATCACCGTGTGACATCATCACTGTGTGACATCATCACCGTGTGACATCGGCACGGCTGACGAGAACGGCTGGCAGGAGATACACCAGGTGACAGCTGTGTCACCATCACTGTGTCACTGTGTCACTGTGTCACTATGTCATTGTGTCACCCCATTATCCCGTTATACCATCCCTGTGTGACATCATCACCGTGTGACATCATCACCGTGTGACATCGGCACGGCTGACGAGAACGGCTGGCAGGAGATACACCAGGTGACAGCCCTGTCACCGTCACCGCGTCACCGTGTCACCCTGTCATTGTCACCGTGTCATTGTCACCGTGTCACTGTGTCACCCCATTATCCTGTTATACCATTATACCATCACTGTATGACATCATCACGGTGTGACATCGGCACGGCTGACGAGAACGGCTGGCAGGAGATACACCAGGTGACAGCCCTGTCACCGTCACCGTGTCATTGTCACTGTGTCACCGTGTCACTGTGTCACCGTGTCACCCCATTATCCCATTATACCATCACTGTGTGACATCATCACTGTGTGACATTATCACCGTGTGACATCATCACTGTGTGACATCGGCACAGCTAATGAGAACGGCTGGCAGGAGATACACCAGGTGACAACCTTGTCACTGTCACCGTGTCACCGCGTCACCGTGTCACTGTGTCACCCCATTATCCCATTATACCATCACTGTATGACATCATCACTGTGTGACATCATCACTGTGTGACATCATCACCGTGTGACATCATCACCGTGTGACATCGGCACGGCTGACGAGAACGGCTGGCAGGAGATACACCAGGTGACAGCTGTGTCACCCTGTCATTGTCACCGTGTCATTGTGTCACTGTGTCACCCCATTATCCCATTATACCATCCCTGTGTGACATCATCACTGTGTGACATCATCACTGTGTGACATCATCACCGTGTGACATCGGCACGGCTGACGAGAACGGCTGGCAGGAGATACACCAGGTGACAGCCCTGTCACCGTCACTGTGTCATTGTCACCGTGTCACCGTGTCACTGTGTCACCCCATTATCCCGTTATACCATCCCTGTGTGACATCAACACCGTGTGACATCATCACCGTGTGACATCGGCACGGCTGACGAGAACGGCTGGCAGGAGATACACCAGGTGACAGCCCTGTCACCGTGTCATTGTCACCGTGTCATTGTGTCACCCCATTATCCCGTTATACCATCACTGTGTGACATCATCACTGTGTGACATCATCACCGTGTGACATCATCACTGTGTGACATCAGCACGGGTGACGAGAACGGCTGGCAGGAGATACACCAGGTGACAGCTGTGTCACCATCACTGTGTCACTGTGTCACTGTGTCATTGTGTCACCCCATTATCCCGTTATACCATCCCTGTGTGACATCATCACTGTGTGACATCATCACCGTGTGACATCATCACCGTGTGACATCGGCACGGCTGACGAGAACGGCTGGCAGGAGATACACCAGGTGACAGCCCTGTCACCGTGTCATTGTCACCGTGTCACCGTGTCATTGTGTCACCCTGTTATCCCATTATACCATCCCTGTGTGACATCATCACCGTGTGACATCATCACCGTGTGACATCATCACCGTGTGACATTGGCACGGCTGACGAGAACGGCTGGCAGGAGATACACCAGGTGACAGCCCTGTCACCGTGTCATTGTCACCGTGTCACTGTGTCACCCTGTACAATTTGCCACATTGTCACTGTCATGTTGTCACCGTGCCAGCCTGTCACCGTGTCACATTGTCACCATGTCACGTTGTCACCGTCTCACATTGTCACCGTGTCACTGTGCCAGCCTGTCACCGTCTCACATTGTCACTGTCTCACATTGTCACCATCTCACACTGTCACCGTGTCACTGTCTCACATTGTCACCGTGTCACATTGTCACCGTGTCACTGTGCCAGCCTGTCACCGTCTCACATTGTCACCGTCTCACACTGTCACCGTGTCACATTGTCACCGTGTCACCATGACAGCCTGTCAACGTCTCACATTGTCACCGTCTCACATTGTCACCGTGTCACCGTGTCACACTGTCACTGTGTCACATTGTCACCGTGTCACCGTGACAGCCTGTCACCGTCTCACTGCCATCACCGCGCCCGTGTCAGATGTCACCGTGTCACTCTGCCATGTCACCGTGTCACTCTGCCATGTCACCGTGTCACCCCACCAGCCACATCCCCAAATGTCCCCAAATCCCCCCAATGTCCCCGATGTCCCCAAGGTCCCAAATGTCCCCAATGTCCCCAAGGTCCCAGATGTCCCCAACACCCCCAAGGTCCCAGATGTCCCCGATGTCCCCAAAGTCCCAAATGTCCCCGATGTCCCCAATGTCCCCAATGTCCCCAATGTCCCCAATGTCCCCTCTGCTGTCCCCACTGTCCCCAGGCGTGCCAGCACGGCCACTCGCAGCACTTGGAGCAAGACCCACTGTCCCCAATGTCCCCCCAATGTCCCCAATGTCCCCCCAATGTCCCCAGTGTCCCCAATGTCCCCAGTCCCGTCATTGTCCCCAATGTCCCCCCAATGTCCCCATTGTCCCCAATGTCCCCATTGTCCCAAATGTCCCCATTGTCCCAAATGTCTCCAATGTCCCAAATGTCCTCTGCTGTCCCCACTGTCCCCCCAATGTCCCAAATCTCCCCACTGTCCCCAATGTCCCCAGTGCTCCCATTGTCCCCAATGTCCCCCCAATGTCCCCATTGTCCCCAATGTCCCCAATGTCCCAAATATCCCCAATGTCCCCAATGTCCCCACTGTCCCCAATGTCCCCTCTGATGTCCCCACTGTCCCCTCTGCTGTCCCCACTGTCCCCAGGCGTGCCAGCACGGCCACTCGCAGCACTTGGAGCATTTGCTGTTCTACGGGGCCGAGGCGGCGGCGCAGAACGCGTCCGGCAACACCGCGCTGCACATCTGCGCCCTCTACAACAAGGTAGGGACATCGAGGACATCTGGGGACATTGGGGACATTGGGGACATTGGGGACAATGGGGACATTTGGGACATCGGGGACATTGGGGACATTGGGGACATTGGGGACATTTGGGACAATGGGGACATTTGGGGACAATGGGAACATTGGGGACATTGGGGACATTAGGCCACAGAACGCATCCGGCAACACCGCGCTGCACATCTGCGCCCTCTACAACAAGGTGGGGACATTGGGGACATTGGGGACAATGGGGACAATGGGGACATTGGGGACAGTGGGGACATTTGGGACATTGGGGACAGTGGGGACATTTGGGACAATGGGGACATTGGGGACATTGGGGACATCTGGGGACAATGGGGACAATGGGGACATTGGGGACAGCAGGGACAATGGGGACATTGGGGACAGTGGGGACAATGGGGACAATGGGGACATTGGGGACAGTGGGGACATTTGGGACATTGGGGACAGTGGGGACAATGGGGACATCTGGGGACAATGGGGACAGTGGGGACAATGGGGACATTGGGGACGTTGGGGACTGGGGACATTGGGGACATCTGGGGACAATGGGGACAATGGGGACATTGGGGACAGCAGGGACAATGGGGACATTGGGGACAGTGGGGACAATGGGGACAATGGGGACATTTGGGGACATCTGGGGACGTTGGGGACATTGGGGACAATGGGGGCATTGGGGACAGTGGGGACAATGGGGACATTGGGGACAATGGGGACATTGGGGACATTGGGGACAATGGGGACATTGGGGACATTGGGGGGACATTGGGGACAATGGGGACAATGGGGACATTGGGGACATTGGGGACAATGGGGACATTGGGGACATTGGGGAGCATTTGGGGACAATGGGGACATTGGGGACATTGGGGAGCATTTGGGGACAATGGGGATTTTGGGATTTTGGGATTTCGGGATTTTGGGATTTCGGGATTTTGGGATTTTGGGATTTTGGGGATTTTCGGGATTTTGGGATTTCGGGATTTTGGGGTTTCGGGATTTTGGTGATTTTGGGATTTCGGGATTTGGGGATTTCGGGGTTTCGGGACATGTGGCAATGGGACATTGCGGGGTTTTGGGGACACCGGTGACACTCGGGTGACATCGGTGTCCCCGTGTCCCCCCCATCCCAGGAGAGCTGCGCCCGCATTCTCCTGTACCGAGGGGCCAACAAGGAGGTGAAGAACAACAGCGGGCAGACGCCGTTCCAGGTGACACTGGGGACATTGGGGACACTGGGGACATTGGGGACGTTGGGGGGACATTGGGGACATTGGGGACATTGGGGGGACACTGGGGACATTGGGGACACTGGGGACACTGGGGACATTGGGGACATTGGGGACATTGGGGACATTGGGGGGACACTGGGGACACTGGGGGGATTTGGGACATTGGGGGACATTGGGGACATTGGGGGGACATTGGGGACACTGCAGAGGGGGTGACCCCCCGTGTGAGTGTCCCCATCTCTGTCCCCGTGTCCGTCTGTCCCTCTGTCCCCTCTGTCCCCATCCTTGTCCCCACGTCCTTGTCCATCTGTCCCTGTCCCCGTGTCCCCCTGTCCCCGTGTCCCCCTGTCCCCATGTCCCCGTGTC
>CM076539.1:1440306-1463563 GCA_038429875.1 Poecile montanus | reverse complement strand
GGAGGGGGAGGGGTTAATGAGGGAGGGGAGGGGCTAACGGGGAGGGGAGGGGCTAAAATGGGTGGGGAGGGGCTAACGGGGGAGGGGAGGGGCTAACAGGGGAGGGGCTAATGGGGGAGGGGCTAAAATGGGTGGGGAGGGGCTAATGAGGGAGGGGCTAACTGGGGAGGGGAGGGGTTAATGAGGGAGGGGAGGGGTTAATAAGGGAAGGGAGGGGCTAACGGGGAAGGGGAGGGGCTAAAATGGGCGGGGAACTGGGAGGGGAGGGGTTAAAATGGGTGGGGAGGGGCTAACGGGGGAGGGGGAGGGGCTAAAATGGGAGGGGGAGGGGCTAACGGGGGAGGGGCTAATGGGGGAGGGGCTAAAATGGGTGGGGAGGGGCTAAAATGGGTGGGGCAGTGTGGGGGGGAGGGGCTAAGATGGGTGAGGGGAGGGGGAGGGGTTAAAATGGGTGGGGAACTGGGAGGGGAGGGGTTAAACTGGGTGGGACACTGTGGGGGGAGGGGTTAAGGTGGGTGTGGCCAGGGAGGGGCGGGGCCAGGTGAGAGGGGCGTGGCCACAGTGGGCGTGTCCAGAACAAGGGGCGGGGCTTAACGAGGTGTGGTGTTTAGAGGTGTGGCACCAATGTCCCCAATGTCCCCAATGTCCCCAAATGTCCCCAAATGTCCCCAAGGTCCCCAATGTCCCCAATGTCCCCAGCTGTGTCCCCGTGTCCATCCCCGTGTCCCCTACGCTGTCCCCGTGTCCCCAGCTCTGTCCCCAACGTCCCCAGCTCTGTTCCTGTGTCCCTGTGTCCGTCCTCGTGTCCGTCCCTGTGTCCCCAACACTGTCCCCATGTCTGTCCCCGTGTCCCCCAACACTGTCCCCAATGTCCCCAATGTCCCCAGGAGCTGGCAGCCCTGACCAAGGAGCTGTTCCCATGTCCGTCCCTGTGTCCCCAGTGTTGTCCCCATGTCCTCAGTGTTGTCCCCAATGTCCCCAATGCTGTCCCCAATGTCCCCAGGAGCTGGCAGCCCTGACCAAGGAGCTGTCCCCCATGTTGTCCCCATGTCCCCAGCTCTGTCCCCATGTCCCCAGCTCTGTCCCCATGTCCCCAATGTTGTCCCCATGTCCCCAGGAGCTGGCAGCCCTGACCAAGGAGCTCAACCTGTGCCGGGAGCAGCTCCTGGAGCGCGAGGAGGAAATCGCCGAACTCAAGGCTGAGCGCAACAACACCCGGGTGAGCACCTGGGGACACCTGGGGACACCTGGGGACACCTGGGGACAGCTGGGGACACACCTGGGGACACCTGGGGACACCTGGGGACACACCTGGGGACACCTGGGGACAGCTGGGGACACATCTGGGGACACCTGGGGACACCTGGGGACAGCTGGGGACACCTGGGGATACACCTGGGGACACCTGGGGACACCTGGGGACACACCTGGGGGTACCTGGGGGGTGTCTGGGGGGTGCCTGGCACTTGTCACTTGTGGCATCTGTCACTTGTCACCTGCCACCTGTCATGTGACACCTGAAAACCGGTGCCCCCAATGTCCCCAATGTCCCCAACACCCCCAATGTCCCCAGTGTCCCCAAATCCCCCCAATGTCCCCAATGTCCCCACTGTCCCCAATGTCCCCAATGTCCCCAATGTCCCCAATGTCCCCAATGTCCCCGATGTCCCCAATGTCCCCAATGTCCCCAGTGTCCCCAATGTCCCCAATGTCCCCAATGTCCCCATCACCCCCAATGTCCCCAATCCCCCCCAATGTCCCCAATGTCCCCAATGTCCCCTGTGATGTCCCCAATGTCCCCAGCTGCTGCTGGAGCACCTGGAGCACCTGGTGTAACGTCACGAGCGGTCCCTGAGGATGACGGTGGTCAAACCCCCGATGTCCCCAATGTCCCCGATGTCCCCGATGTCCCCAATGTCCCCAATGTCCCCGATGTCCCCGATGTCCCCAATGTCCCCTGTGCTGTCCCCAGCTGCTGCTGGAGCACCTGGAGCACCTGGTGTCGCGTCACGAGCGGTCCCTGAGGATGACGGTGGTCAAGCGCCAGGCGCAGTCCCCGGCCGGGGTCTCCTCCGAGGTCGAGGTGCTCAAGGCCCTCAAGTCGCTCTTCGAGCACCACAAGGCCCTGGACGAGAAGGTTCGGGGGGTCCTGGGGGGGGTTCGGGGGGTCCTGGAAGTGTCCTGGGGGGTCCTGGGGGGTCCTGGGGGGGTTTTGGGGTGTCCTTGAGGGGGTTTGGGGGGTCCTGGGAGGGTTTGGGGGGGTCCCTGAGGGGTCCCTGGGGGGCTTCGGGGGGTTTGGGGTGTCCCTGGGGGGGTTTGGGGGCTCCTGGGGGGGTCTGGGGGGTCCTGGCGGGTCCTAGGGGGGTCCTGGGGGATTTGGGGGGTCCCTGAGGGAGTTTGGGGGGTCCTGGGGGGGTTTTGGGGGTCCTGGGGGGTCCCTGGGGGGGTTTGGGGGCTCCTGGGGAGGTTTGGGGGGTTCCTGAGGGGGTTTGGGGTGTCCTTGAGGGGGGTTTTGGGGGTCCTGGGGGGGTCCCTGAGGGGGTTTGGGGGTCCTGGGGGTTCCTGGGGGGTTTTTGGGGGGTCCTGGGGTGTCCTGGGGGGGTTTGGGGGGACCTTGAGGGGGTTTGGGGGTCCTGGGGGTTCCTGGGGGGGTTCCTGGGGGGTCCTGGGGGGTCCTGGGGGGTTTTTGGGGGGTCCTTGAGGGGGTCCTGGGGGGGATTTGGGGGGGTTTGGGGTGAGCTGGTGGCACCTGGAAGTCCCCAGGGGGGTCTCAGGAGGTTCTGGATGGTCCCCCATGTGTCCCCCCCAATGTCCCTGGGTGTCCCCCCGATGTCCCCCAATGTCCCCCTGATGTCCCCTCAGTGTCCCCCCGGTGTCCCCTGGTGTCCCCCCGGTGTCCCCCAATGTCCCCTCAGTGTCCCCTCAGTGTCCCCTCAGTGTCCCCCAAGTGTCCCCTCAGTGTCCCCTCAGTGTCCCCTCAGTGTCCCCCAGTGTCCCCTCAGTGTCCCCCGATGTCCCCTCAGTGTCCCCCCGATGTCCCCTCAGTGTCCCCCAGTGTCCCCTCGGTGTCCCCCGGTATCCCCTCAGTGTCCCCTCAGTGTCCCCTCAGTGTCCCCTGGTGTCCCCTCGGTGTCCCCCCCGTGTCCCCTCAGTGTCCCCCAATGTCCCCTCAGTGTCCCCTCAGTGTCCCCTCAGTGTCCCCCAGTGTCCCCTCAGTGTCCCCCGGTGTCCCCCAGTGTCCCCTCAGTGTCCCCCAATGTCCCCCAGTGTCCCCCTGGTGTCCCCTCAGTGTCTCCCCGATGTCCCCCAATGTCCCCCCGATGTCCCCCAATGTCCCCCCGATGTCCCCTCAGTGTCCCCCGATGTCCCCTCGGTGTCCCCCGGTGTCCCCTCAGTGTCCCCCCGGTGTCCCCCAATGTCCCCTCAGTGTCCCCCAATGTCCCCTGGTGTCCCCTCAGTGTCCCCTCAGTGTCCCCTCAGTGTCCCTTGGTGTCCCCCGATGTCCCCTCAGTGTCCCCCGATGTCCCCTCAGTGTCCCCTCAGTGTCCCCTCAGTGTCCCTTGGTGTCCCCAGGTGCGGGAGCGGCTGCGGGTGGCCCTGGAGCGCGTGGCCGTGCTGGAGGAGGAGCTGGAGGTGTCCAACCAGGAGGTGGGGACAGCGCGGGGACACCGGGGGTGGCACTGGGGGGACAGCGGGGGGTGGCACGGGTGGGTGGCACTGGGGGGACACCGGGGGGATACCGGGGGACACCGGGGGGTGGCACCGATGGGTGACAGTGTCCTTTGGAGGGTGACACCTGTCACCTGTCCCCTGGTGTCCCCTCAGTCCCTGTCCCTACGGGAGCAGCTGTCACCTGTCACTGAGGGTGACACCTGTCACCTGTCCCTGGGGGTGTCACCTGTCACCTGTCCCCTGGTGTCCCCTGGTGTCCCCTCAGTCCCTGTCCCTACGGGAACAGCTGTCACCTGTCACTGAGGGTGTCACCTGTCCCTGGGGGTTTCACCTGTCACCTGTCCCTGGGGGTGTCACCTGTCCCTGAGGGTGTCACCTGTCCCTGGGGGTGTCACCTGTCCCTGTCCCTGGGGGTGTCACCTGTCCCCTGTCACCTGTCCCCTGGTGTCCCCTCAGTCCCTGTCCCTGCGGGAGCAGCAGTCACCTGTCCCTGGGGGTGTCACCTGTCACTGAGGGTGTCACCTGTCACCTGTCACTGAGGGTGTCACCTGTCACCTGTCCCCTGTCACTGTCCCCTCAGTCCCTGTCCCTACGGGAGCAGCTGTCACCTGTCCCTGAGGGTGACACCTGTCCCTGAGGGTGTCACCTGTCACCTGTCACCTGTCCCCTGGTGTCCCCTCAGTCCCTGTCCCTACGGGAGCAGCTGTCACCTGTCACTGAGGGTGTCACCTGTCACTGGGGGTGTCACCTGTCACCTGTCACCTCTCACCTGTCCCCTGTCCCCTGTCCCCTGGTGTCCCCTCAGTCCCTGTCCCTACGGGAGCAGCTGTCACCTGTCCCTGAGGGTGTCACCTGTCACCTGTCGCTGTCCCCTCAGTCCCTGTCCCTACGGGAACAGCTGTCCCCTGTCCCTGAGGGTGTCACCTGTCACCTGTCGCTGTCCCCTCAGTCCCTGTCCCTACGGGAGCAGCTGTCACCTGTCCCTGAGGGTGTCACCTGTCCCTGAGGGTGTCACCTGTCCCTGAGGGTGTCACCTGTCACCTGTCCCTGAGGGTGTCACCTGTCCCTGAGGGTGGCACCTGTCACCTGTCACCTGTCCCCTCTCACCTGTCCCTGTCCCCTCAGTCCCTGTCCCTACGGGAGCAGCTGTCACCTGTCCCTGAGGGTGTCACCTGTCACTGGGGGTGTCACCTCTCACCTGTCCCTGTCCCTGGGGGTGTCACCTGTCCCTGGGGGTGTCACCTGTCCCTGGGGGTGTCACCTGTCACCTGTCACTGTCCCCTGTCACCTGTCCCCTGTCACCTGTCACCTGTCACCTGTCACCTGTCACCTGTCCCTGTCCCTGTCCCCTCAGTCCCTGTCCCTACGGGAGCAGCTGTCACCTGTCACTGGGGGTGTCACCTGTCCCTGGGGGTGTCACCTGTCACCTGTCACCTGTCACCTGTCACCTGTCCCCTGGTGTCCCCTCAGTCCCTGTCCCTACGGGAGCAGCTGTCACCTGTCCCCTCTCACCTGTCACTGGGGGTGTCACCTGTCACCTGTCCCCTCTCACCTGTCCCTGTCCCCTCAGTCCCTGTCCCTACGGGAGCAGCTGTCACCTGTCCCTGAGGGTGTCACCTGTCACTGGGGGTGTCACCTCTCACCTGTCCCTGTCCCTGGGGGTGTCACCTGTCCCTGGGGGTGTCACCTGTCCCTGGGGGTGTCACCTGTCACCTGTCACTGTCCCCTGTCACCTGTCCCCTGTCACCTGTCACCTGTCACCTGTCACCTGTCACCTGTCCCCTCAGTCCCTGTCCCTACGGGAGCAGCTGTCACCTGTCCCTGGGGGTGTCACCTGTCCCTGGGGGTGTCACCTGTCACCTGTCCCTGAGGGTGTCACCTGTCCCCTGTCCCCTGTCACCTGTCCCTGTCCCCTCAGTCCCTGTCCCTACGGGAGCAGCTGTCCCGGCGCCGCTCGGGCCTGGAGGACGCGGCCACCGACGGGGACACGGCGGTGAGGGGACAGCGGGGACAGGGGTCACGGGGTCATCTCGGGGTCATCTCGGGGTCACGGGGTCATCTCGGGGTCACGGGGTCATCTCAGGGTCATCTCGGGGTCATCTTGGGGTCATCTCAGGGTCACGGTGTTGAGGGGACAGCGGGGACAGGGGTCACGGGGTCATCTTGGGGTCATCTTGGGGTCACGGGGTCATCTTGGGGACACGGTAGTGAGGGGACAGCGGGGACAGGGGTCACGGGGTCATCTCGGGGTCATCTCGGGGTCACGGGGTCATCTCGGGGTCATCTCAGGGTCATCTCAGGGTCATCTTGGGGTCATCTCGGGGACACAGCGTTGAGGGGACAGTGGGGACAGGGGTCACGGGGTCATCTTGGGGTCATCTTGGGGTCATCTTGGGGTCACAGGGTCATCTCGGGGTCATCTCGGGGTCATCTTGGGGACACGGCGGTGAGGGGACAGAGGGGACAGGGGTCACGGGATCACAGGGTCATCTCGGGGTCAAGGGGTCATCTCAGGGTCATCTTGGGGTCATCTCGGGGTCACGGGGTCATCTTGGGGACACGGTAGTGAGGGGACAGCAGGGTCAGGGGTCATCTTGGGGTCACAGGGTCATCTCAGGGTCATCTTGGGGTCATCTCGGGGACACGGCGGTGAGGGGACAGTGGGGTCAGGGGTCATGGGGTCACGGGGTCATCACAGGCTCATGGGGTTATCTCAGGGTCAGGGGTCACGGGGTCATCTCAGGGTCATCTTGGGGTCATCTCGGGGTCATCTTGGGGTCACAGGGTCATCTCAGGGTCATCTCGGGGTCATCTTGGGGTCATCTTGGGGTCACGGGGTCACCTCGGGGTCACGGGGTCACCTCTAGGTCATGGGGTCATCCTGGGGGTTATGGGGTCACAGGGTAGTTGGGGTCACCTCAGGGGTCATTGGGGTCACCTCAGGGGTCATTGGGGTCACCTCAGGGGTCATTGGGGTCACCTCAGGGGTCACAGGGTCAGCTGAGGGTCACAGGGTCATCTCAGGGGTCATTTCAGGGGTCATTGGGGTCACCTCAGGGGTCACAGGGTCAGCTGAGGGTCACAGTGGGTCAAGTTTGGGGAGTTTGGGGTCCTGGGGGGGGTCAGAAGTGACCCCAGGCCAGAGTGACCAAATGACCACCACCATGAGTGACCATAACCATGAGTGACCAGTGCTGTGAGTGACCAGAGCTGTGAGTGACCAAATTACCACCACCATGAGTGACCATCACTGTGAGTGACCATCACCATGAGTGACCACCATGAGTGAACAAATGACCATTGCTGGGAGTGACCATTGCTGTGAGTGACCATCCCCACGAGTGACCAGTGCTGTGAGTGACCATCACTGTGAGTGACCACCATGAGTGAACAAATGACCATTGCTGGGAGTGACCATTGCTGTGAGTGACCATCACCATGAGTGACCAGAGCTGTGAGTGACCACCACGAGTGACCAAATGACAATTACCATGGGTGACCGGTGCTGTGAGTGACCAAATGACCATCACGAGTGACCATCACCATGAGTGACCATCACAGTGAGTGACCAATCCCATGAGTGACCAAATGACCACCACCATGAGTGACCAGAGCTGTGAGTGACCAAGCTGTGAGTGACCAGGCTGTGTGACCATCACCATGAGTGACCAAATGACCATCACCATGAGTGACCAGGCTGTGTGACCATCACCATGAGTGACCAAATGACCATCACCATGAGTGACCACCACTGTGAGTGACACCCCCCACGAGTGACCAGTGTTGTGAGTGACCAGACCTGTGAGTGACTGAATGACCATCACCATGAGTGACCATCACTGTGAGTGACCAGGCTGTGAGTGACCACCACGAGTGACCAAATGACCATTACTATGGGTGACCGGTGCTATGAGTGACCATCACCACGAGTGACCAGAGCTGTGAGTGACCACCACCATGAGTGACCAGACTGTGAGTGACCATTGCTGTGAGTGACCAAATGACCACTACCATGAGTGACCAGGCTGTGAGTGACCATCACCACGAGTGACCAGGCTGTGAGTGACCATCACCATGAGTGACCACCACAGTGAGTGACCCCCCCACGAGTGACCCCCCCACGAATGACCATTGCTGTGAGTGACCAGAGCTGGGAGTGACCAGAGCTGGGAGTGACCATTATCATGAGTGACCATCACCGTGAGTGACCGTCACCATGAGTGACCAGTGCTGTGAGTGACCATCACTGTGAGTGACCATTGCTGTGAGTGACCAGAGCTCGGAGTGACCAGAGCTGGGAGTGACCATTATCATGAGTGACCATCACCACGAGTGACCAGTGCTGTGAGTGACCATTGCTGTGAGTGACCATTACCATGAGTGACCATCACCATGAGTGACCATCACCATGAGTGACCGGTGCTGTGAGTGACCAGTGCTGTGAGTGACCATTACCATGAGTGACCATCACAGTGAATGACCCCCCCACGAGTGACCTCCCCACGAGTGACCCCCCCCACAAGTGACCACCCCCATGAGTGACCACCCCCACGAGTGACCATTGCTGTGAGTGACCAGAGCTGTGAGTGACCACCCCCATGAGTGACCCGAGCTGTGAGTGACCAGGCTGTGAGTGACCATCACCATGAGTGACCATCACCATGAGTGACCAGTGTTGTGAGTGACCAGAGCTGTGAGTGACCATCACCATGAGTGACCATCACCATGAGTGACCAGTGTTGTGAGTGACCATCACCGTGAGTGACCACCCCACGAGTGCCCCCCCATGAGTGACCATTGCTGTGAGTGACCGGTGCTGTGAGTGACTAAATGACCACCCCCACGAGTGACCATCACCATGAGTGACCATCACTGTGAGTGACCATTGCTGTGAGTGACCACAAACATGAGTGACCAAATGACCATCACCATGAGTGACCAGAGCTGTGAGTGACCAGTGTTGTGAATGACCATCACCATGAGTGACCGGTGCTGTGAGTGACCACCACCATGAGTGACCAGACTGTGAGTGACCATTGCTGTGAGTGACCAAATGACCATCATCATGAGTGACCATCACCGTGAGTGACCATCACCGTGAGTGACCAGTGCTGTGAGTGACCATTACCATGAGTGACCATCACAGTGAGTGACCCCCCCACGAGTGACCTCCCCACGAGTGACCCCCCCACAAGTGACCACCCCCATGAGTGACCACCCCCACGAGTGACCATTGCTGTGAGTGACCAGAGCTGTGAGTGACCACCCCCATGAGTGACCACCCCCATGAGTGACCCGAGCTGTGAGTGACCATCACCATGAGTGACCACCACCATGAGTGACCAGTGTTGTGAATGACCATCACCTTGAGTGACCGGTGCTGTGAGTGACCAAATGACCACCCCCACGAGTGACCATCACCACGAGTGACCATCACCATGAGTGACCATCACAGTGAGTGACCATTGCTGTGAGTGACCACAAACATGAGTGACCAAATGACCATCACCGTGAGTGACCAGAGCTGTGAGTGACCATCACTGTGAGTGACCAGGCTGTGAGTGACCAGTGCTCTGAGTGACCAAATGACCATCACCATGAGTGACCATCACCATGAGTGACCATCACCATGAGTGACCAGAGCTGTGAGTGACCAGGCTGTGAGTGACCATCACCATGAGTGACCAGTGTTGTGAATGACCATCACCTTGAGTGACCGGTGCTGTGAGTGACCAAATGACCACCCCCACGAGTGACCACCATGAGTGACCACCCCATGAGTGACCACCCCACGAGTGACCATTGCTGTGAGTGACCAGAGCTGTGAGTGACCATTGCTGTGAGTGACCAAATGACCATCACCATGAGTGACCACCACCATGAGTGACCAGAGCTGTGAGTGACCAAATGACCACCCCCATGAGTAACCACCCCACGAGTGCCCACCCCACGAGTGACCATCACCACGAGTGACCCCCCCACGAGTGCCCACCCCAGGAGTGACCATCACCATGAGTGACCATTGCTGTCCCCAGGCCGTCCCCGATCGCCGTCGCGAGGCCGAGCTGGAGGCGTCGCTGGGCCGGCACCGCGTGGCCGCTCTGTGCCGCCAGCTGGGCCGGCTGCAGGACGAGGCCAGCGCGGCCCAGAGGGAGCTGGCCCGGGCCCACGAGGCGGGGGCCAAACTCCAGAGGGACCTCAAGGAGGTGGGAATGGGGAAAAAAAGGGAAAAAATGGGAAAAACGGGGAAAAAACGGGAAAAAATGTGAAAAAAACCCCAAACTGGGAGGGTTTGACCCCAAACTGGGAGCTGGCCCGGGCCCACGAGGCGGGGGCCAAACTCCAGAGGGACCTCAAGGAGGTGGGAATGGGGAAAAAATGGGAAAAAACGGGAAAAACGGGGAAAAAACGGGAGGAAAAACCCCAAACTGGGAGGTTTAACCCCAAACTGGGAGGGTTTGGCCCCAATCCGTCTCAGTGTCCCCAATGTCCCCAATGTCCCCAATCCCCCCAGTGTCACCAATGTCCCCAATGTCCCCCAATGTCCCCCCAATGTCCCCAATCCCCCCAATGTCCCCAATGTCCCCAATGTGCCCAATCCCCCCAATGTCCCCAATGTCCCCAATGTCCCCCCAGTGTCCCCAGTGTCCCCAATCCCTCCCAGTGTCCCCAGTGTCCCCAATGTCCCCTCAATGTCCCCAATGTCTCCCCAATGTCCCCTCAATGTCCCCAGTGTCCCCAGTGTCCCCAGTGTCCCCTCAATGTCCCCAAAATGTCCCCAAAATGTCCCCAAAATGTCCCCAGTGTCCCCAATGTCCCCAATCCCCCCCAGTGTCCCCAGTGTCCCCAGTGTGCTCAATGTCCCCAATGTCCCCAATGTCCCCAGTGTCCCCAATGTCCCCAGTGTCCCCAATGTCCCCAATGTCCCCAATGTCCCCAATGTCCCCAGTGTCCCCAGTGTCCCCACTGTCCCCAGTGTCCCCTTAATGTCCCCAATGTCCCCAATGTCCCCAATCCCCCCCAGTGTCCCCCCAATGTCCCCAGTGTCCCCTCAATGTCCCCGCTGTCCCCGCAGGCGCTGGCGCAGCGCGAGGACATGGAGGAGCGCATCACGACGCTGGAGCGGCGCTACCTGAGCGCCCAACGCGAGGCCACGTCCCTGCACGACGCCAACGACCGGCTGGAGAACGAGCTGGCCAGCAAGGAGTCACTGTACCGACAGGTGACACACCTGGGGACACACCTGGGACAGCTGGGGACACACCTGGGGACACCTGGAGACACCTGGGGACACCTGGGGACACACCTGGGGACACCTGGGGACACCTGAGATACACCTGAGCACAGCTGGGGACATTGGGGACACACCTGGGGACATTGGGGACAGGGCTGGAGAACGAGCTGGCCAGCAAGGAGTCACTGTACAGACAGGTGACACACCTGGGGACACACCTGGGGACACCTGGGGACAGCTGGGGCATTGGGGACACACCTGGGGACACCTGGGGACACACCTGGGGACACCTGGGGACACCTGGGGACACCTGGGGACACACCTGGGGACACCTGGGGACACCTGAGATACACCTGGGGACACACCTGGGGACAGCTGGGGACACCTGGGGACACCTGAGATACACCTGGGGACACCTGGGGACACCTGGGGACACCTGGGGACACCTGGGGACACACCTGGGGACACCTGGGGACACCTGGGGACAGATGGGGACAGCTGGGGACACCTGGGGACACCTGGGGACACACCTGGGGACACCTGGGGACATTGGGGACACACCTGGGGACACCTGGGGACACCTGGGGACATTGGGGACACACCTGAGCACAGCTGGAGAACGAGCTGGCCAGCAAGGAGTCACTGTACCGACAGGTGACACACCTGGGGACACCTGGGGACACCTGGGGACACCTGGGGACAGCTGGGGACACACCTGGGGACACCTGAGATACACCTGAACACACCTGGGGACACCTGGGGACACAGCTGGGAACACTTTTGTGTGTCCCCACCTCCCCCACCAGTTGATGTTGTCCCCCCCATCTTTGTCCTTCACCCCGATGTCCCCAATGTCCCCAATGTCCCCAATGTCCCCAATGTCCCCGATGTCCCTGATGTCCCCAATGTCCCCAATGTCCCCGATGTCCCCGATGTCCCCAATCCCCCCAATGTCCCCGATGTCCCCAATGTCCCCAATGTCCCCAATGTCCCCGATGTCCCCAATCCCCCCAATCCCCCCAATGTCCCCAATGTCCCCAATGTCCCCAATCCCCCCGATGGCCCCAATGTCCCTGTGATGTCCCCTGTGATGTCCCCAGAGCGAGGAGAAGGGCCGGCAGCTGCAGGAGTGGCTGGAGGACGCCAAGGCCCCAATGTCCCCAATGTCCCCAATCCCCCCAATGTCCCCAATGTCCCCAATGTCCCCAACACCCCCAATGTCCCCAATGTCCCCGATGTCCCCAATGTCCCCTGTGATGTCCCCAGAGCGAGGAGAAGGGCCGGCAGCTGCAGGAGTGGCTGGAGGACGCCAAGGCCAAGCTGCAGCTGACCCTGCAGAAGGCCGAGACCCTGCCCGAGATCGAGGCCCAGCTGGCCCAGAGGGTGGCGGCGCTCACCAAGGTGGGCACAGGGGGGCTCGGGGGGGTCCTGGGGGGGTTGGAGGATTTTGGGGGGATTTTGGGGAT
This sequence comes from Poecile montanus, assembly GCA_038429875.1. NCBI lineage: Eukaryota > Metazoa > Chordata > Aves > Passeriformes > Paridae > Poecile > Poecile montanus. Next base: position 1,451,191 of record CM076539.1, on the reverse strand, counting down.
TTTTGGGAATTTTTTGGGATTTTTTGGGATTTTTTGGGGATTTTTGGGGGGATTTTTTGGGATTTTTTTGGGATTTTTGTGGGATTTTTTTGGTATTTTTGGGGGATTTTTTTTATTTTTGGGGGATTTTTTTTTTATTTTTTGGGGATTTTTTGAGGATTTTTTGGGGATTTTTGGGGGGTTTTTTTGGACTTTTTGGGGATTTTCGGGGGATTTTTTGGGGTTTTTTTGTGACTTTGGGGATTTTTTGGGGATTTTTTGGGGTTTTTTTGGGGATTGTTTTGGGGATTTTTGGGGTTTTTTTTTTTACTTTTTTGGGGATTTTTTTATTTTTTGGGGGGTTTTTTGGGGATTTTTGGGGACTTTTTGGGGATTTTTGGGGAATTTTGGGGGGATTTTCTGAGGATTTTTTGGGGATTTTTTTGGGTTTTTTTTTTTACTTTTTTGGGATTTTGGGGGGATTTTTTGGGGTTTTTTTGTGACTTTTTTGGGATTTTTTGGGGATTTTTTGGGGGATTTTTTGGGGGTTTTTTGGGGATTTTTGGGGACTTTTTGGGGGATTTTGGGGGGATTTTTTTAAAGATTTTTTGGTGGTTTTTTTTTTTTTTTGTATTTTTGCGGGAATTTTTTTTGAGATTTTTGAGGATTTTTGAGGATTTTTGGGAGATTTTTTGGGGGATTTTTTTTATTTTCTGGGGATTTTTTTTTTTATTTTTGGGGGATTTTTGGGGGGATTTTTTTGATTTTTTTTGATTTTTTTTTATTTTTTGGGGGGGATTTTTTGGGATTTTTTTGTAATTTTGGGGGGATTTTTTTTGGGATATTTTGTGGATTTTTGTGGATTTTTTGGGATTTTTTGGGGGGATTTTTTAGGGGATTTTTTAGGAGATAATTTGGTTTTTTTGGGGAGATTTTTGGGGATTTTTGAGGATTTTTGGGGGATTTTGGGGGGATTTTTTTGGCGATTATTTTGAGTGATTATTTAGGGATTTTTTTGGGTTTCTTGGGGATTTTTTTGGGATTTATTGGGGGATTATTTGGGGTTTTGGGGGATTTTTTTGGGGGATTTTTTTGGGTTTTTTGGGGGGATTTTTCAGGATTTTGGGGGAATTTTTTTTTATTATTTTTTTGGGATTTTTGGGAGATTTTTGGGGGGATTTTGGGGGATTTTAGAGGTTTCAGGGGGGGATTCTTGGAGCACCCCGGGTGAGTTTTGGGGTCTGGGGGCATCGTCCTCCCCCCAAAATCTCCCCAAATCTTCCAAAATCCCCCAAAATCTCCCAAAAATTCCGAAAATTTCCCAAAATATCCCAAAATTTCCCCAAATTTCCACAGGCCGAGGAGCGCCACGGGAATTTCGAGGAGCGGCTCCGGCAGCTCGAGGCTCAACTGCAGGAGAAGAACCAGGAGCTGCAGAGGGTGGGAAAAACAAAATTTGGGAACCCCAAAAATGGGAAAAAAAACAAATTCAGGCACCCCAAAAATGGGGAAAAACAAAATTCAGGCACCCCAAAAATGGGGAAAAACAAAATTCGGGCACCCCAAAAATGGGAAACCCTAAAAATGGGAAAAAACCAAATTCAGGCACCTCAAAAATGGGGAAAAATCAAAATTTGAGCACCCCAAAAATGGGAAAAAATCAAAATTCGGGCACCCCAAAAATGGGAAACCCCAAAAATGGGGAAAATTCAAAATTCAGGCATCTCAAAAATGGGAAAAAATCAAAATTCAGGCACCCCAAAAATGGGAAACCCTAAAAATAGGAAAAAACCAAAATTCGTGAACCCCAAAAATGGGAAAAAACAAAATTCAGGCACCTCAAAAATGGGGAAAAACAAAATTCGGGCACCCCAAAAATGGGAAACCCTAAAAATGGGAAAAAACCAAAATTCGGGAACCCCAAAAATGGGAAAAAACAAAATTCAGGCACCCCAAAAATGGGAAAAAACAAAATTCGGGCACCCCAAAAATGGGAAAAAACCAAAAATGGGAAAAAACCAAGTTCAGGCACCTCAAAAATGGGAAAAAACCAAAATTCAGGCACCCCAAAAATGGGGAAAATTCAAAATTCAGGTATCTCAAAAATGGGAAAAAATCAAAATTTGGGCACCCCAAAAATGGGAAAAAACCAAATTCAGGCACCTCAAAAATGGGAAAAAACCAAAATTCGGGCACCCCAAAAATGGGAAACCCCAAAAATGGGGAAAATTCAAAATTCAGGCATCTCAAAAATGGGAAAAATCAAAATTTGGGCACCCCGAAAATGGGAAACCCTAAAAATGGGAAAAAACCAAGTTCAGGCACCTCAAAAATGGGAAAATCCCAAAATTCGGGTGCCCAAATTAAGGAAAGCCCCAAAAATGGAGGAAAAAAACAAATTTGGGAACCCCAAAAATGGAAAAAAACCAAAATTTGGGCACTCCTGAAATGTGAAATCCCAAAAATGGAGGAAAAAACCAAATTTGGGTGCTCCAAAAATGGGGAAAATTCCAAAATGGGCACCTCAAAAATGGGAAAAATCCCAAATTCAGGCACCTAAAAAATGGGAAAATCCCAATTTTGGGCACTCCAAAAATGGGAAATCCCAAAAATGGGGAAAAAACCCCCAAATTCGGGCACCTCGATTTAGGAAAACCCCAAAAATGGAGGGAGGGGGAATTTATTCCCAATTTCCTTCCCCAAAAAATCATTAAAAATTCAATTTACGCCCCATTTGAAGGGGAAAACCCCCGGGTTTGGGATCCTCCCTTGGAGTTTTGGGGACCCCCTGGATTTTTAGGGGGATCCCGATGGAATTTTGGGGGAATTTTGGGGATTTTGGGGATTTTGGGGATTTTTTGCAGGCGAGGCAGAGGGAGAAGATGAACGATGAGCACAACAAGCGGCTCTCGGAGACCGTGGATCGGCTGCTGAGCGAGAGCAACGAGCGGCTCCAGCTGCACCTCAAGGAGAGGATGGGGGCGCTGGAGGAGAAGGTTGAGGGGTCCCCGAATTTGGGGAGGGGTCCCCCAAAAAATTGGGGGGTCCTGGAAGGGGTTTGAGGGGATTTGGAGGGGATTTGGGGAAGTTTGGGGGGTCCTGGGGGGTCTGAGATGGCTCCAACTGCACCTGGAGGAGGGGATGGGGACCCTGGAGGAGAAGGCTGGGGGTCCCCGAATTTGGGGAGGGGTCCCCGAATTTGGGGAGGGGTCCCCGAAAAAATTGGGGGGTCCTGGAAGGGGTTTGAGGGGTCCAGGAAGGGATTTGGGGGGTTTTGGAGGGGATTTGGGGGGAGTTTGGGGGGTCTGGGATGGCTCCAGCTGCACCTCAAGGAGAGGATGGGGGCCCTGGAGGAGAAGGTTTGGGGGGTCCCCGAATTTGGGGAGGGGTCCCCGAATTTGGGGAGGGGTCCCCGAATTTGGGGAGGGGTCCCCGAAAGAATTGGGGGGTCCTGGAAGGGGTTTGAGGGGTCCTGGAAGGGATTTGGGGGGTCCTGGGGGGTTTTGGAGGGTCCCAGCTGCATTTCAAGGAGAGGATGGGGGCGCTGGAGGAGAAGGTTTGGGGGGTCCCCGAATTTGGGGAGGGGTCCCCGAAAAAATTGGGGGGTCCTGGAAGGGATTTGGGGGGTCCTGGGAGGGGTTTGAGGGGTTTTGGAGGGGATTTGGGGGGGTCCTGGAAGGGATTTGGGGGGTCAGAGATGGCCCCAGCTGCACCTGGAGGATGGGTTGGGGGTCCCCGAATTTGAGGAGGGGTCCCCGAAAAAACTGGGGGGTCCTGGGAGGGGTTTGAGGGGTCCTGGAAGGGATTTGGGGGGTCCTGGGGGGAGTTTGGGGGGTCCTGGGGGGTCTGGGATGGTCCCAGCTACACCTGGAAGAGGGGATGGGGGCCCTGGAGGAGAAGGTTGGGGGTCCCCGAATTTGGGGAGGGGTCCCCGAATAATTTGGGGGGTCCTGGAAGGGGTTTGGGGGTTCCTGGAAGGGATTTGGGGAAGTTTGGGGGGTCCTGGAAGGGATTTGGGGGGGTCTGGGATGGCTCCAGCTGCACCTGGAGGAGGGGATGGGGGCCCTGGAGGAGAAGGTTGGGGGGCCCCGAATTTGGGGAGGGGTCCCCGAAAAAATTGGGGGGTCCTGGAAGGGATTTGGGGGGTCCTGGGAGGGGTTTGAGGGGTTTTGGAGGGGATTTGGGGGGTCCTGGAAGGGATTTGGGGGGTCAGAGATGGCCCCAGCTGCACCTGGAGGATGGGTTGGGGGTCCCCGAATTTGAGGAGGGGTCCCCGAAAAAACTGGGGGGTCCTGGGAGGGGTTTGAGGGGTCCTGGAAGGGATTTGGGGGGTCCTGGGGGGAGTTTGGGGGGTCCTGGGGGGTCTGGGATGGTCCCAGCTACACCTGGAAGAGGGGATGGGGGCCCTGGAGGAGAAGGTTGGGGGTCCCCGAATTTGGGGAGGGGTCCCCGAATAATTTGGGGGGTCCTGGGAGGGATTTTGGGGGTCCCTGGGGAGTTTGGAGGGTCCTGAAAGGTCCTGGAAGGGAATCGGGGCATCCTGGGCGGGGTTTGGGGGGTCTGGGGGGGCTCCTGGTGGTCTGGGAGGGCTCGGGAGGGATTTTGGGGGGTCTGGGGGGGGTCCCCGAGTGGTTTTGGGGTCCCCCCGGGCTGAGACCCCTCCCCAATTTCCCCCAGAACTCGCTGAGCGAAGAAATCGCCAACATGAAGAAGATGCAGGACGAGCTCCTGCTCAACAAGGTTTGGGGGGGTTTGGGGGGTTTTGGGGGGTTTTGGGGGGGTTTTTTGGGTTTTGGGGGGTTTTGGGGGGGTCCCCAGCACTGAATCCCCCTCCCCAAATTCCCAAATTCCCCCAAATTCCCGAATTTCCGCCCCTCAGGAGCAGCTGCTGGCGGAGATGGAGCGGATGCAGCTGGAGCTGGACCAGCTCCGGGGGCGCCCCGGCTCTTCCTACTCCAGGTACCCCCCAAAAAAACCCCAAAATCACCTCAAAACCCCCAAAATCACAAAAAAAAACCCCCAAATCACCCCAAAATCACCTCAAAACCCCCAAAACCACCCCAAAAGCACAAAAAAAAACCCCCCAAAATCACAAAAAAACCCCAAATCACGCAAAAGTCGATCCCAATTTTCCCCAAAATCCCCCGAAAAATGCCCCAAATCGCCCGAAATCACCCCAAAAACCCCCCTGAGACCCCAGATTCCACCTGGACCCCCACAAAACCCCCCTAAATCTCTCCCAGGACCCCCAAATCTCCCCCAAATCTTCCCAAAATCTCTCCCAAATCCCCCCAAATCCCCCCCAGCCCCCCCAAATCTCTCCCAAGACCCCCAAATTCCCCTCAAATCCCCCCCAACCCCCCCAAATCCCCAAAAATCTCTCCCAGGACCCCCAAATTCCCCTCAAATCCCCCCCAAATCTCTCCCAAACCCCCCCAAATCCCCCCCAAATCTCTCCCAGAACCCCCAAATCCCCCCCAAATCTCTCCCAGGACCCCCAAATCCCCCCAAATACCCCCAAATCCCCCCAAACCCCCCAAATCTCTCCCAGAACCCCCAAATCCCCCCCAAATCCCCCTCAAATTCCCCCAACCCCCCCAAATCCCCCTCAATCACCCCCAAATCACTCCCAGAACCCCCAAATCCCCCCCAAATCTCTCCCAGGACCCCCAAATCCCTCCCAAATCCCCTCCAAACCCCCTCAAATCCCCCCCAAATCCCCCCCAGCCCCCCAAATCTCTCCCAGGACCCCCAAATTCCCCTCAAATCCCCCCCAAATCCCCCCCAAATCCCCCTCAAATTCCCCCAACCCCCCCAAATCCCCCTCAAATCCCCCCCAAATCACTCCCAGAACCCCCAAATCCCCCCCAAATCTCTCCCGGGACCCCCAAATCCCCCCCAAATCCCCTCCAAACCCCCCCAAACCCCCCCAAATCCCCTCCAAAATCTCCCCCAGCCCCCCAAAACCCCCCCAACCCCCCCAAATCCCCCCCAAATCCCCCCCAAACCCCCCCAAATCCCCCCCAAATCTCTCCCAAACCCCCCCAAATCCCCCCCAGCCCCCCCTGAGTTGTCTCTGGGGGTCCGGGGGGGTCTCGCCCCCCCCTCTTTGTGTCCCCAGGTCCCTCCCGGGCAGCGCCCTGGAGCTCCGGTACCCCCAGAGCCCCCTCGGGGGGACCCCCCTGGACCCCCACGCCCCCCCCCGCCGGCCCAGGAAGGGGCGCTGGGCCCCCCCAAAAGAGGAGGTGGGGGGTCCTGGGGGGGTTTGGGGGGGTCCTGGGGGAGATTTGGGGGGGTCCTGGGGGGATTTGGGGGGTCCTGGGGGGGTTTGGGGAGGGATTGGGGAGTCCTGGGGGGGTTTGGGGGGGTCCTGGGGGGGTTTGGGGAGGGATTGGGGGGGTCCTTGGGGGATTTGGGGGGTCCTGGGGGGGTTTGGGGAGGGATTGGGGGGTCCTGGGGGGATTTGGGGGGTCCTGGGGGGGTTTGGGGGGTCCTGGGGGGGTTTGGGGAGGGATTGGGGGGTCCTGGGGGGTTTGGTGGGGGAATTGGGGGTCCAGGGGGGATTTGAGGGGATTTTGGGGGGTCCTGGGGGGGTTTTGGGGGTCCTGGGGGGGTTTGGGGAGGGATTGGGGGGTCCTGAGAGGGTTTGGGGAGGGATTGGGGGGTCCTGGGGGGATTTGGGGGTCCTGGGAGAGATTTGGGGTTGATTCGAGGGGTCCTGGGGGGATTTTAGGGAGGATTGGGAGGTCCTGGGGGCATTTGGGGGGTCCTGAGTGAATCTGGGGGCTCCTGGGGTTGATTTGGGGGGTCCTGAGGGGATTTTGGGGTTGATTTGGGGGGTCCTGAGGGGATTTTGGGGTTGATTTGGGGGGTCCTGAGGGGATTTTGGGGTTGATTTGGGGGTTCCTGAGGAAGATCCGGGCGGGATTTTGGGGGGATTTAGCGGGAATTTTGTTATTTAATTTCATTTTGGGGAGGGGTCTCTAATTCCTCCCCCTCCCCCCGTGCAGGACTGGGAGAGGGGGGGGCTCCCCCCGGAGGGTCCCCCCGAGGGTTCGGACGAGGAGGAGCCTCGGGGGGGGGTCCCGGGGGGGGGGGAACCCCCAAAATCTCCGGGGGGACAGACGGACGTGCAGACCCTGGCGTTCATGCTCCAGGAGCAGCTGGAGGCCATCAACAAGGAGATCAAGTCAGTGAAATCCCAAAAAAATCCCAAATTTGGGACCCCAAAAATCACCCTGGGACCCCCCAAAAATCCCCAGAATTCGGGGAGTTCCAAAAAACCCCAAAAATCCACAAAAATCCTGAAATTCTGCCCCAAAATCCCGGGATTCTGCCCCAAAATTTTCAAATTCTGCTCTAAAATCCCCCAAAATCCCAAAATTCTGCCCCAAAATCCTGAAATTCCACCCCAAAATCCCCCAAAATCCCAGGATTCTGCCCCCAAATCCCCCAAAATCCAGAGGTTCTGCCCCAAAATCCCCAAATTCCTCCCCAAAATCCCCCAAAATCTCGGGATTCTGCCCCAAAATCCAGGGATTTCACCCCAAAGTCCCCCCAAATCCTGAAATTCAGCCCCAAAATCCCAAAATTCTGCCCCAAAATCCCCCAAATCCCGGGATTCTGCCCCAAAATCCCCCAAAATTCAAAGATTCTGCCCCAAAATCCCAAAATTCTGCCCCAAAATCCTCCAAAATTCAGAGATTCTGCCCCAAAATCCAGGGATTTCACCCCAAAGCCCCCCAAATCCTGAAATTCAGCCCCAAAATCCCAAAATTCTGCCCCAAAATCCCCCAAAATTCAAAGATTCTGCCCCAAAATCCCCCAAAATTCAGAGATTCAGCCCCAAAATCCCCCAAAATCCCAAAATTCAGCCCCAAAATCCCAAAATTTTGCCCCCAAATCCCTCAGAATCCCAAAATTCTGCCCCAAAATTCCTGAAATCCCAGGATTCTGCCCCAAAATCTTGAAATTCCACCCAAAATCCCCCAAAATCCCGGGATTCTGCCCCAAAATTTTCAAATTCTGCCCTAAAATCCCCCAAAATTCTGAAATTCAGACCCAAAATCCCAAAATTCTTCCCCAAAATCCCCCAAATCCTGGGATTCTGCCCCAAAATCCCCCAAAATTCAAAGATTCTGCCCCAAAATCCCAAAATTCTGCCCCAAAATCCTCCAAAATTCAGAGATTCTGCCCCAAAATCCAGGGATTTCACCCCAAAATCTCCCAAATCCCGAAATTCAGCCCCAAAATTCCCCAAAATTCAAAGATTCTGCCCCAAAATCCCAAAATTTTGCCCCAAAATCCTTCAAAATCCCAAAATTCAGCCCCAAAATCCCCTAAAATCCCAAGATTTTCCCCAAATTCTGAGATTCTGCCCCAAAATCTTGAAATTCCTCCCCCAAATTCCCCAAAATCCCAAAATTCCGCCCCAAAATTCAAAGATTCTGCCCCAAAATCCAGAGATTTCACCCCAAAATTCCCCAAAATCCCCAAATTCCTCCCCCAAAATTCCCAAAATTCCCAAAATTCCCAAAATTCCAATTCCCCCCAGGAAAAAAAAGGGGAAAAAGAAAATTTTGGGGCCATTTTGGGGTTAAAAATTGGAATTTTTGGGGTGAAAAATTGGAATTTTGGGGGATTTTTTGGGTTTAATTCCCGAATTTTTGGGGTGAAAAATTGGAATTTTGGGGTGAAAAATTGGGATTTTTTGGGTTTAATTCCCGAATTCTTGGGGGTGAAAAATTGGAATTTTGGGGTGAAAAATTGGGATTTTTGGGGGATTTTTTGGGTTTAATTCCCGAATTTTTTGGGGTGAAAAATTGGAATTTTGGGGTGAAAAATTGGAATTTTTGGGGGTGAAAAATTGGAATTTTGGGGTGAAAAATTGGGATTTTTTGGGGGATTTTTTGGGTTTAATTCCTGAATTTTTTGTGGTGAAAAATTGGAATTTTTGGGTGAAAAATTGGAATTTTGGGGGGAATTTTTTGGGTTTAATTCCCGAATTTTTGGGGTGAAAAATTGGAATTTTTGGGTTTAATTCCTGAATTTTTGGGGTGAAAAATTGGAATTTTGGGGGATTTTTTGGGTTTAATTTCCCAATTTTTTGGGGTTAAAAGTTGGAATTTTGGGGTGAAAAATTGGAATTTTGGGGGGATTTTTTGGGGTGAAAAATTGGAATTTTGGGGAATTTTTTGGGTTTAATTCCCGAATTTTTGGGGTTAAAAATTGGAATTTTGGGGGATTTTTTGGGGTTAAAAATTGGAATTTTGGGGGGATTTTTTGGGGTGAAAAATTGGAATTTTGGGGGATTTTTGGGTTTAATTCCCGAGTTTTTGGGGGTGAAAAATTGGAATTTTGGGGGATTTTTTGGGTTTTAATTCCCGAATTTTTGGGGTTAAAAATTGGAATTTTGGGGGGATTTTTTGGGGTGAAAAAATTGGAATTTTGGGGGATTTTTTGGGTTTAATTCCCGAATTTTTGGGGTGAAAAATTGGAATTTTGGGGTGAAAAATTGGAATTTTTGGGGGTGAAAAATTGAATTTTTTGGGGTGAAAAATTGGAATTTTGGGGTGAAAAATTGGGATTTTTTGGGTTTAATTCCCGAATTTTTGGGGGTGAAAAATTGGAATTTTGGGGTGAAAAATTGGAATTTTGGGGGGGATTTTTTGGGTTTAATTCTCGAATTTTTGGGGGTGAAAAATTGAATTTTTGGGGTGAAAAATTGGGATTTTTTGGGGAATTTTTTGAGTTTAATTCCCGAATTTTTTGGGGTGAAAAATTGGAATTTGGGGGTGAAAAATTGGAATTTTGGGGGGGATTTTTTGAGTTTAATTCCCGAATTTTTTGGGGTTAAAAATTGGAATTTTGGGGGGGTTTTTTGCGTTTAATTCCCGAATTTTTTGGGGTGAAAAATTGGAATTTTGGGGTTTTAATTCCCGAATTTTTGGGGTGATAAATTGGAATTTTGGGGGAATTTTTGGGTTTAATTCCCGAATTTTTTGGGGTGAAAAATGGGAATTTTTGGGTGAAAAATTGGAATTTTTGGGTTAAAAATTGGAATTTTTGGGGGTGAAAAATTGGAATTTTGGGGTGAAAAATTTGAATTTTTGGGGGATTTTTTGGGGTTAAAAATTGGAATTTTGGGGGGGATTTTTTGGGTTTAATTCCCGAGTTTTTGGGGGTTAAAAATTGGAATTTTGGGGGGATTTTTTGGGGTTAAAAATTGGAATTTTGGGGGGATTTTTTGGGGTTAAAAATTGGAATTTTGGGGGGATTTTTTGGGGTTAAAAATTGGAATTTTGGGGGGGATTTTTGGGTTTAATTCCCGATTTTTTGGGGTCCCCCCAGGCTGATCCAGGAGGAGAAGGAGAGCACGGAGCTGCGGGCGGAGGAGCTCGAGAGCCGCGTGGGGGGGGCGGGGCTGGAGGGGGGGACCCCCAAATTCCGGGGGGGTCCCTCGGCCCCTCCCCCCCGCCCCTCCCCCCGCGCTCAGCGGCCCCGCCCTCGCCAGCCCCTCCCCCCCCAGCAGCGGCCGCTCCACCCCCCGCCCCGCCCCCCCCAGCCCCGCGAGAGAGGTGAGACCCCCGAATTGGGGAGGGGGGGGAGGGGGAGACCCCTCCCCAAAAAAATGGGGGGAAAAAACCACAAAAATTGGGGGAAAAATGGGAAAAAATGGGGGAAAAATGGCAAAAAATGGGGGAAAAAATCACAAAAATCCCAAAAATTGGGGGGGAAAAATCCCAAAATTGGGGAGGGGGATTCCCAAATTGGGGAGGGGGGAGATGGGGAGACCCCTCCCCAAAAAAAAATTGGGGGGAAAAAACAAAAATTGGGGAAAAATGGCAAAAATTGGGAGAAAAAATCACAAAAATTGGGGGAAAAATGGCAAAAAATGGGGGAAAAA